>JAJIYU010008312.1:0-18215 GCA_030144865.1 Tinospora cordifolia | reverse complement strand
GTAAATATTGAAAAAGAATTATGGTTATTTCAACTTGCTTATCAATACAGCGGTTACGTTCATGATCCATTAGTTAAATAGATATGTAATGAAGAAGTAATTAGATTTGATGGAATTTCATTAACACTTATAATTCTTGGTTTAGAGTGTCTTTTTGTGTATTCAAAAATTCATGAATAAAAAGATTAAAATCAATAAAATAGTAGTTTTGAGTATAGAAAAAGAAAAAGAAAAGATTAAAATCATGAAAAAAAAAAGATTAATTATATTCTTTTATTGGTCTTTGATGATGTTACGTGGGTGCAATTCCATCCATATGCGCTTGTCAATGTAGATTTCGTCAGCAAGTTAATTAATTATATTCTTTTTCATTTTTAGAAAATAATGAACATGAAACAATTAGCTAATATAAAGTAAATATTGGAAATCCTTTCAAGGGAACCACCTCGTGCCTCAAATCATGATTCAGATGAATTTTTTCCTATAAACTTTCATTAACTAAAATAATTGTTGACATTAAAAATGTCTATACAAGTTCAAACATTACGATGAACATCTAATCAGGTGTTTTTGAAAAAAATTAATGAGCTAGCTACTGGCCCTGATTGTTTTGCTGGAGGATTCAAGAGATATATTGTTAATGGATTCTGCTTTTGTATGAGAAATACCGGTAAAAGTAAGACTACCCAAAATTTTAGTATGGTTGTAACAGTGAAAATGATGAATTTTACTAATACAAGGTCAAGGTCATACAAATTTCCTTCAATACATGAATAGAAGGAAATTTCTCTTATTTAAAAGTGACTAGATCGGTGATCAGATAGGAAAAAGATTGATGAATTTAAGTTTACAATGGTGAACTTCAATCACTTATTTATATAAGATCACTTATTTATATAAGAAAAATAATATATATATATATATATATATATATATATATATATATATATATATATATGTATTTATATATGTATGTATGTATGTATTTATGAACCATTTATATTAACTACTCTAGGAGGAGGGCAAGTTTGTTGTGAACAAGACTCTTTCAATCCTACTTGGCATGTTATGCTCAAAATGACTATTTGAGATTTATTTGATAAGTACTCAAAACGTCATCTCATAATCCAATTATAGTTTCTCAAGTTGAATTGCATTCTCATCAATGATTAAATGAAACTACATACGTCTGTGATGATGATGTTGTAATATTATATTGATTGAAATTGTACCTTATAATATTATATTGCTCTACCATACTTGATAACATTCCTTTATATAGTAAAATTACAAGTATTGAAATTGATTGAAATTGCACCTTGTAATATTATATTGCTCTACCATCCTTGATAACATTCCTTTATATAGTAAAATTACAAGTACCAATGGCTTATAAGAGACTAAGAGGAAAAACTATGGGTGAATTTTTGTAATGTCAATATGAGATTGAACTGCGATATTCTCAAGTGAGAAGAGTCCGAAGTGGAAATTCAACAAGCATTTCATCGGCTAGAGATTGATCATTATACTCTACACTTGTTGATAATTGAGTTAGGTATATTAAAATTCTTTAAAATTTTGATTAATATATAATGTACCTTGAGCTTTCATTATAAGTTTGCAATTACTAATTTACAGGTGAAAACACATCTGATGTTAAACAAGGTCAAGGATGTGATCTTGGAATTCTTAGGGCACTGGAAAGATAACACAAGTAGAGTTTAATGAATATTGGCAGCCTATTGGTTCCAGTGCAGAAAAATTTAAGTCTCAACTTGAGATTATAGTTTGAAATGGATTAAAGGTTCCTCTTAAATACGCTCGTTGGATAGATATTTCCGAAGACATTTTAGATGACACTTGGAAAAGAGTAAAGGTAATTACTTTTGTTCATTTAGATGTATTAATTGATGCACTTATTTTGTTATTAACTAGTTATTGTATTTATAGAATAATACAAATGATCATTATGTATATGAAAAGTATTGCTTACAAGCAATTTTCTCTATTTGGAGAGAATAGAAGTGCCAAATGAAGAGGACTTACTATGGTGTCTATTACATAGATCAATGGGAAACACTTATTAAATATTGGGGCAATGAAAACGTGATGATACATAACTGATATTGCACTAAATATTTTTCATCCTCTTTTATTATTATATTGGTGAATTATAACTACAACACATATGCCAACAAAAAAAAAAAAGTTGAGATAATCAAATGCAAAAAAGAAATGCCTTATAGGACTTGAAATACTTCATTTGCATAAAAAAAAAAGATAAAATATTATGATATGGTTTGGTGTATGGAGTGGTGTGCCATGTGTACAAGTTGCATATATTGCATACAATTTGCGTGTGAGCTAGTCACATGTGAGCAAGTCATGATGCCTATAAATACCACCCTTCTCTTCTCTTCAAATCATCCCATCTCATTTTTCTCCTCTTCATCTTCTTTTTAGTTTTCTTCTAATTCAAGAGGGAGAATTAGAGGAGAGAGACATTCTCTTTGTTCTCTCCTTGATTGAAGAAAGAGATTAGTCATTTGTTCTTCATGGTTATTCATTTTGCATCTTGCTTGTGGATGTTTCCCTCGCATTAAGGGTTTTACTACATTAAATCTTTGTGTCTCCTTTATTTTCTAGTTTTCTTATTTTGCTCTTTAGTTATATAATATTAGATGCACCTTTCATTCCCTACAAGTGGTGTCAGAATTAATCTCTTGAAAGTCCTGGCATGCTCTATGGTTGCAGTTTTGTCTGATCTTCCACACTAGAAAAACTTTCTTGAGGTTTTTTGTCGATCTAGGTGTCGCTCATATAAATTAGTGGGAGCTGACATAGTACTCAACATTACAACAAAGATCAAGATAAAGTTTGATAGGACTAACTTCTCATTATGGAAACTCAAGATTAAAGTGCTTTTACACAAGGAAGATTGCTTAGAAGCAATTGAAGGAAGACTAGTAGAGATCGCAGATAATAAACAATAGAAGAAGATAGATGTTGGTGTAATGGACAAAACGAAAGCCAAAAAAATTTGGGACACATTTATCAAGTTATATGAAACCATGTCGCTATACAACAAGATCTTAAAAAGAAGATTATATACTCTTTGAATGACAGAATCCATATTGGTAACAAACTACACCAACACCCTAAATACTCTAGTTTCTCAACTCAGTATGTTGGATCATAAAATATAAGAGCTTGAACGTGCAGAGATCTTACTTCAAAGTTTGTTTGACTCGTATGATCAACTTGTTATAAACCACACTAACAATGTTACCACTTTGGTCATTCACTCAGTAGTTGTTTTGGCTCTTGAAGAAGAAAATAGACGCAAGAATAAGGAAGATGGATTAGTAACATCAAAGCAAGGTGAGGTTTTGTCTGTGATGAGAGGAAGATCAACAAAATGTTCTTCCAATGGGAGTCAAAGTTAGAACCAATCAAAGTTCAAAGTGAGTAAGAATGTCAAGTGCTCCAATTGTGGCAATAGGGACATGCCAAAAGGGAATGTTGGCTAAATAAGAAGAGTGGAGATGATAAAGGAAAAAATCCTTAATCATCAAATCAAGGATGTGTAGCAAGTACCTCAGATGATGGAAAAATATCGTATAGTGAGGCAACTACTATATCCAAAGGCAAACAGTAGTTAGTTGATGTTTGGGTGCTAGACTAGGCAACAACTTGGCACATGACCTCTCGGAGAGAATGGTTTCACACTTATGAACTTATCTCAGGAGGATCTATTTATATGGGGAATGATCATGCCTTAGAGATAGGCAGCATTGGTACCATCAAGATAAAAATGCATGATGGTACAATTCACACTATTCAAGGGGTACGACATGTTAAAGGCTCGAAAAAGACCATATTATTTGTATGACAACTAGATGAGCTTGGCTATAAGATTTAAATGAAAATGGCATCATGAAAGTAATTAAAGGTGCACTCTTGGTAATGAAAGCAAAAAAGATGACTTCAAAGTTGTACAAGCTCTCTAGGGAACCTTTACAGGAAGGACATGCATCTATGGCAACAACTTGTCAAAAAGAAGATTCATCAGTAATGTGGCATCATAAATGAAGCCACATGTCTAAACGAGGGCTAAAAATTCTCTTTGACAGAAAGTTACTTCCTAGGCTTAACTGGGTAAATCTATCATTTTGTGAACATTTTGTTATTAATAAGCAATACAAGTTGAAGTTTAGCAAATCAAATGCCAAAAGCAAGTTTATCCTAACCTTAATTCATTTAGATGTTTGGAAAGCAGCAATATTATCCAAAGGAGGAGCAAAATATTTTGTCTTTTTTTATTGATGACTTCTCAAGGAGATGTTGGTTGTACCCAATAAAGAATAAGGCACATGTGCCCGAGATTTTCAAAGCTTTCAAAATGTGTGAGGAACTTGAATATGGAAAGTGGATCAAGATTCTAAGGACTGACAATGGAGAAGAATATACCAGTAAGGAATTTGATGTATTTTGTCAACAAAAGGGCATCAAAAGATAGTTCACAGTGGCATATACTCCTCAACAAAATGGGGTGGGATAGGGAATGAACAAAACTTTACTCGTTAGGACTAGAGTAATGTTGAGAACAATAAGTTTTGAGAAATCATTTTGGATAAAAGCAATAAAAAACCGCCTGTTATGTGTTGAATCAATCTCCTTCAACATCAATTGAGTTGAAGACACTAATAGAAATGTGGACTAGTAAACCAACTGATTATTCTAACTTGTACATCTTTGGATGCTTGCATACGTTATATTTAATGCCCAAGAAAGGACAAAGTTGGATCCCATGTCTAGAAAATATATGTTCTTGGGATATGCTGACAGAGTTAAGGGGTATCACCTATGGGACCCCATTGCCCATAAGGTTATTGTCAATAGATACATAATCTTTGCGAAGGTAGAAATGCTGAAAAGAAAATGTTAGCACTTCAAACGAAAATTCAAGGAGTAGTACAATTCGGATAGAAACAAGATCTGAACAAGGAGATTCTTCATAAGCAGTACTAGAGCACGAGGAACAAGCACTTGAGTAATATGAGGCACTAGTGGTTCATTGTTCAACACGAGTACGAAAATCATCTTTTATGGCACTCAGAGTATGATATGTCGAGCAATATTGCATACTGTCTTCTAATAGATGATGGAGAGCCATCATCTTTTCATGAGGCTACAAGTAGTCAAGATGCAGTTTTGTGGATGACAGCAAAGCAAGAAGAAATTGAAGCTCTGTATAAAAATAAAACATGGGATCTTGTTAAGGGTGACAATTCGTGTCATCGTGTCATAAATGGGTTGTGCATAAACGAGTCGTGTCATATATATTGTAAACGGGTCGTGTCGTAAATGGGTCATGTCACAATCGTGTTTATAATCATGTACCTGTATATGACCTATTTAACTTTTTATAATCAATTTTTAAAATAATTTTTTATAAGAAATATTAATAAAAATATAAAATATATTACAAATAAATTAAAATTTTCAAAAATTATAACTAAAAAATAAATAAATAAATTACACTATCAACAAATTAATAAATATATTAATTTTAAATGAACTTATTTATAGTTTATCTCTTAACTTATGCATAATCATGTTAAACGTGTCATTTTCAGGTTTATCAGGTTAACTTGTTTATGACCTGCATTTAGTCGTGTTTAATCGTATTTGACCCGTTTTGACCTAAACCCGTTAACTTCGTGTCGTGTTCGTGTCACAAATTGTCTCCCCTTGATCTTGTACCATTACCACATGGAAGAAAAGTCATCAGGAACAATTGGGTCTACAAGATTTAGTGTGATGGTAATGACCAAATGGAGTGGTTTCATGCAAGATTGGTAGTCAAAGGATATGCTCAGAAAGAAGGTATCGACTTTACTAAAATATTTTCTCCAATTGTTCGACTAACTACAATCAGAACAGTTCTAGCTATGTGTGTTACACTTGATTTACATCTAGAACGATGAGATGTTAAGACTGCATTTCTTCATGGAGAATTGGAAGAAGAAATTTATATGCTCCAACCAAAAGGTTTTGTAGAAAAAGGAAAAGAAAAATTGGCTTGCAGGTTGACCAAATCTCTTGTACGATCTAAAGCAGGCACCAAGATGTTGGTACAAGAGATTTGATTCCTTCATGATAAGCCTTGGATATAATGGACTCAATTCAGACCATTGCACATATTATAAGAGGTTTGAAGGTAATGATTTCATCAATTTGTTATTGTAAGTTGATGACATGTTGGTAGTAGGTCCCAACAAAGATCGAGTCATAAAGTTAAAGACACAAATGGCTAAGGAGTTTGATATGAAGGATTTAGGACCAGCAAAAAAGATTTTAGGGATGCAAATTCACCGAGACAAAAAAGGGAGGAACATTCGACTTTCTTAAAAGATCTATCTTAGAAAGATTTTGGGGTTCTTCAATATGCAATATTGTAAGCCAATCTCGACCCCACTTCCTTTTAATTTTAAAATATCCTGAATATGTCTCCTAGCAATGAAGTAGAGAGGATGAAAATGTGTCGAGTATTGTATGTATCAGCGATGGGAAGTCTAATGTTTATAATGATATGCACAAGACCAAACATTGCACAAGTAGTGGGAGCAATTAGTCAATTCATGGAAAATCCTAGTAAAGAGCTTTGGAAAATAGTTAAAAGAGTCCTGAGATACATCAAGGGGACTTTGGATGCTGTATTATGTTATAGAGGATCTACTATGGGTTATGTCTTCATGATTGTAGAAGGAACATTAAGTTGACTTTCAAAATTGCAGAAAGTTGTAGCTTCATCTATAACTGAAGTAGAATATATGGCAGCTAGTCAAGCATGCAAGAAAGCAATCTGGATAAGAAGGGTATTGAAGGAGCTTGAACACAAACAAGAAAGTATTATCTTGTATTGTGATAGTCAGAGTGCATTGCACATTGCAAGGAATCTGGCATTTCATTCTAGAACGAAGCACATAGAGATTTAATACCACTTTGTTTGAGAAGTAGTAGAGGATGGAAATGTGGATATGTAGAAATTTCACTTGGAAGAGAACCTAGTGGATATCTTAACCAAACCGATCAATACTGACAAGTTCAAATGGTGTAGATCCTCATTTGGCCTGGCTAATACATAAACAACATGAATTGACAAGAGCAGAAAGAATCAAAATATTGTCACAATGTTTTAAGTGGGAGAATAAAAAAAAAGGTAAAACATTGTGATGTGGTTTGGTGTATGGAGTGGTGTGCCATGTGTACAAGTTGCACAACTTGCATGTAAAGTAGTCCCATGTGAGCAAATCACATGTAAACTAGTCACACGTAAGCAAGTCATATGTGAGCAACATGATGCCTATAAATACTACTTTTCTTTTCCCCTTAAATCAACTCATCTTATTCTTCTCATCTTCATCTTCATCTTCTTCTTAGTTCTTCTCTACTTCAATAGAGAGATTCTTTTTGTTCTCTCCTTGACTGAATAAAGGGTGTTGTAATTTGTTCTTCATAGTAATTCGTTTTACATCTTGCTCGTAGATATTTCCCTCACATTGAGGGTTTTACCACGTTAAATCTTTGTCTTCTTTATTTTCTATTTTTCTCATATTATTCTTTAGTTATGTAATATTAGACGTACCTTTCATTCCCTACATTGCAAACTAAGAGACAAGTGCATAATTTTATGTTATTAATTTTATTTACAAAATAAGTTACTTTTCTTATATATATGAGTACTTATGTTTGATTAAAATTTTATTTATTGTCTAAAGATGTTGAAGGAAGGTGAAAATCTAGATAGAGTGAACATATTCATCAAGTCACACACAAACACGAAACGTACTATTAGTGATGATGATAGTGCTAAAGTTATTATAAATTATTTTTAAGTTATTTTTATATGTTAATTCCTCAAGTTTAATTATCTTGATTGCTTCACACATTTCAAATTTTATATTGCGTGGTGCTAGATGAAGTAACATTTGTCTCAAATTCTAGAAGATAAATTGACAGGATTTTGATTAAAATAAGATATTTACTAAAATTATGGGACTTGATGAATATAAACACAATTGTATGTGTGGTGAGGTCCATCCTTATGCAATACCTCAAAGAGATTATCAATTGATGAGATTAGAATTCATGAGGAGCTTAGAAGAGAGTATAAATTTGAAATTGATGAGCTTAAAGCCAAATATGAAAAAAATGTTTTGTATGATGCAAGAGCAAAGAGACAAAAATTGTCACTTAATTCAAATACTATTGACGAGGTAAATCTCATTTGTATGTTCCCTACTTGATTTAGGTTAGATGGAAATGCACGTATAAATCTTAAAATGTAAGTTTGTAATCAATAATTAAATTAATTAAGGATGAAGTTGTTTAAAAATGATGCAATTAATGATTATGATTTTTACAATTGTGATAGATTTACTTTTAGAAGAGGTTCTGTCAAATTTTTTATTTAATTATATTAACTGTTATATTATAATTGTTATCTTAAGTCAAATGACTAACTTTTAAAATTTTATTTTATTTTGTAGGTTTGTGACAAAAGTTAAATGTTCATTAGAACCAGTTATTGTTAAACTTAGATGCGAGTTTAAGACTTTTTATGGCTTAAACCTTAACTTTTATTTGTTTTTTTCTAAGAAAAATATTTTCTTTTGTATGTGGAGTTAGAGATATTTTAATATTAATAGAATTTAAGATGTTCTATTTATTTATGAAAAGCTTAAAATGTTAAATTACCTATAATTATAAGTTGGTGGAAATTTAAAATATGCATATCTAGTTTATTGCAATTTAAAATAAAAAATTATTATTGTATTTGATAGATGACTTTTAGCTTTTAAATATTATTTAATGCATTTAAAAGATTAGTGACTATACATTTTTAATAAAAATTAAATTTCAATTATTATTTTATCTCATAGATTAATAATAATTGAAAAAAAATATTTAAGACAAATTAATATTTATTTTAGAATAAAATATAGTTGTTACTAATATTATTTGCGACAAATTGTAACGGGGTAAAAATATGTAGCTGATATATAACGACCCTCAATCTTGTACAATAATTGGAATCAAACAATAGTATTTTATGTAAAAATATAATTGAATGAAATTCTGGAAGATGTATTACAATTGAAATATTAGAGGTTTAATATTTGATTTGAAATCACAAAGTAATAATATAGAAATATAGTGAATAATAGATTATTAGAATGAAGAAAAATAAATAAATAAATAAAAGGTCTGTGCCCAGCAGTGAGTGCGCATGGTGGGAAGTTCATCTTTTGAAAGGGGTGGATCACTGCTCATGGTGGGAAGTTCATCTTTTAGAAGGGGTGGATGTTGCTTGAGCACTGTGGCTTTGTTAGCAACTACTACCACTTCGTGGCTAAACAAGGCTGAAAGATGGCGAGGAAATGAGCGAGTAATTATTTTGACTTCTCTATTAAATTAGCAAGACCAACACAAAACTGCTTTTCCCTCTTCTCTGTCTCGTCCAGCAACCACCCATTAACTGTTGCAATTTCTTCTTCTTCTCTCAATTTTGAAGATCCATAACCTAGCCAATATTCAACCAAATTTCATGATTTTTGTGCCATTGAAAAGAGAAAAGAGGAGAGAGTAATATAGTTGAATATAAGGAGCTAAGGGACATGATATTTTGGAGAAAAATTTAGCTAAACAACGCTATCCAATAAGGTACACAACATGTCATTTGACGATTTGTGGTATTTATGATGTTGAATTTGATAGAATATTTTCTTGAATGTTGTGAATCTATGGTTGTGGGTATATGTATTTATGATGTATTACGTAGATAATGAGCCATGTTTGAGGAGATTTGATGCTCGATATCAATGTTGAATGGTAGCTCCAACATGTGAGGTTAATACTTAGTAAATTAGTGACAGTTTAACTATTCAACTAAGCCCAAAACTATGAGTAAAAGTATGGGTTAAAATGCTTTGAAAATTCTGTTCTTTGCCATAAATAGACCTAAGCAGGAGGGAGAATTCTGTAATATTTTATAGCAATTGAATGAGTGCATTGCTCACAAACAACTCACCAAGTTGCTACAATGCTACGTCTATAAGAACTGTCATAGAGCACAGTTTTGGCTAAGCTTTAAAAAAATTAAAAACTCATGGTGGGAAGGTCATTTGGAGCTGAAATTTGGTATGCATGAACTTCAAATACCCAAGAATTCAATGTCCTAAAGTCATAGGGAATTGAGTTTAGGAAGATAGGAAGTTAAATAGATGAACGAACCCTAGTTTTAGAATTCATCAACAATAACTAAATGTGGAATTTGGACTTAGAAACCATGCCAAAAGACATCCAAAGTTTTTTGATGTGATCTATTGAATATATCAAGAAAAATATTTGTAAGTGCACAAGGTAAATTGTAGCACAATACAAGGTCAATCTACAAGGATTAAAAAAAAATTGTTTTAAAAAATAGATTTAATTATTTATGCACCTATTAAGTCAAAGTAGATAAAAAGTGTAATCTAACAACTTAAGAAAAAAAAAACATAATAATAAAGTAAGTTAGAAAAGAAATAGATAAAATCTAAGAAACTAACTAAAAAAAAACTGAAGCTAAAAGAAAAAAATAAATAAAAATGAAAAGAATCTTAAACATTAATAATATGTGAGAAATATATATATATATATATATATATATATATATATATATATATATATATATATATATATATAATTAACCTTTAAATCATAAATGTGAAAAAAATTAAAATTACTAACTAAGACTTAAAAACTAGAAGAAATTTTAAACAAAACAACAACAACAACAACAACAACAACAACAACAACAACAACAACAACAACGATGATGATGAAGAAGATGATGTTACTCACTAAAAAAAAGTGAAGCATACAAGTAATTATATTTCAACTAAAGAAACAAAATAAGAAAAAAGAAAACTTACAAAGATTTAAGCCATAAAGTATTGTCACTTACTCTAACCTTAAATCATACAATGCCTCCTTGATCACTATAATCCTCCAAACTTTTTAAGAAAAATATGACTAAGACTAAAAAAATGAAATTGAGAATTCAAAGAGATGGGGGGATATATGTTCATTCAAATCTTAATCGAATATTGCAATTATGTGGGTCCCATAACAAACACAGATTGATCATCAATCTTGGTATATGTAGCACCTCAATTTTTCATATCGAGCCTATAATGCGTAGATATGAGGTGTGTATCTTTCAAAAAATTAAAATCTTTTCAATTACTTGAAAAAAAAAATTCAAATATACTTTAAGACTAAGTGAAAACCCACATACTAAAAAATTTAAGTGACCTTATTATTAAAAATAAAATATCTTTTATTTTTAGATTTTAGATTTTTATTCTTTTATTATTTTTAAATATAAAATTATTAAAAAGTGGGATAAAAAATGTAAAATTGTGATTTCATCAATTTCAAAGTAAAACTTTGGTTGATTCAATATGTGGATTTCTTATAGTAAAATTGGGAAAAAGTCAACACAGACATTGTCTATTTTAAAATATGACAAAGAGTGTAATGAATGACTTAAAATAAGGGCTTAACAACTCAGAAAAACTAGAAAAAATTCTTTACAATAGTAAAGTGATTGAGGAAACTCTTCACCTAATTTGAGATTAATTAAGTTTAAAATGAACTCCTAGAAAAATTTGTAGGTTGACCTAGTAACATTAAACCCAATGAACATAGCATGTGTACTATAATCGAAGGATATGTTTGTGAAATCTTGGATTTATTTGACTTAGATCTGAATAACTAGATTACCTAAGTTGTACGTGATAGGCGTTGACCCACTAGGACCAAATGACTGAAGAGTTGACCAAGCTATTGACTCAAAATTGTATTGTAAACTATAGATACAAGCCATGTGTATAAGAACCTATATGACTAGTGTAATTGATGTGATCAAGTTTCGTGAGCTTGAGGACTTTAGATCAAAAGAAAGGGAATACGGTACAGTTGTGAATATTTTCTTTAATTAATGGCCTGGAGCATTTTTATTCCATTAACATTTGTTCATATATTACATATTCAACTTTCTTGGCATGAGATGTATGATTATTGAGATTTTTTTAACTTTGGATTTCAAGTCTTGTTTATACTTATTTGGCGAGCTTATGCATTTTTGTAGTAACATTGATTGCAAGAAATAGCTAACAAATATAAGTCCTTTGTATTGGATCACCTAGCTCTCAAGATTTTTAAGGTTGGACTTACGTGATTTATCAATATATGATCATGATAATGTTACTATTATTTGATGAGAACTGACATATTTGCATTGAATATCGTGTATGCATCCATGTATTATCAAAATACTTGCTTAAATGATAAATTATGTCATTACTCACTAAGCCTTGTAATTTTATGTAATGACCCATATTTTTGGACCTTAAGTTGATAGGTTCAATATGTATCTTCATGTATTAATTGATAAATTATAAATGAAAATATATCAATTCAATTCACTCTCTCATCCTTTCATTCTCTCATTCAACTCACTCAATCCGTGGGGAAAAAAAAAGAGAAGAAATATTCTAGAGGAAAGGACAAAAAGAGAAAGGAGGAGGAAAAAAGGGAAAACAAAAGCCACCTATGTTGTAGAAATCCGTTATTTTGGTAAATTAATCTTACTTCTTTTCAATACAAAATAGATAAGAAAAGTTGTGAATTTCAGTTTTTCTAGTATAGTTTTCAATAAAAGTGATAATTTATTGTGTGACCCAAAAATAAAGTGTATTTTCATTTAGAATAAAACTACATAATATATATATATATATATAGGTTGACACATTGAGAATATATGTATTGATAAAAAAATTTTAATTGAGGGGTACAGAAATGTCAAGAATATGGACTTAACGACACCAAAATTAAAATATTTGGAGATCAAGTAATATATTAAATTTGAATATATGCAATTTGAGGAATGTAAAAGATTGATAATGTATAGGTTTATAAGGTTATATAATGTAATGTTATATATACAATGATATATATGAACATAATATATAATGTTGTATAGCATTATGAAATACTTCACCTCGAAAAAAATGCATAACATAGGAAATAATTAATTTTTCCTATTTAATGCACTGCATAACAAAATTGTGATGAGGTTGGTTATGGTATACCAAAAATGAAACACGTGTCAACGGTGTAAGCTTTTGGTATTTAGTTTGATATTAGGGGGCTTAATTGCATCATTTGACTGTATTAACTACAATTGACCAAATCAATATAAATGGACCTATAATACCCAAAATTCGAGTAAAAAAAAAGAAAATTTTTACTGTTCAAATATACAGTACTGTAACATATGTACTGTTTTGTCAGTAGATAAAATAACTTTCAGCGGTTATTGTAGCTACAGTTACGGGCACTATAGCTACAGTAACAAACTATTTACTACTACTTAGTTTCATCATTTTCTGCCAAAAAAATCTATATAAACCTCTCCCCCTCATTCTAAAAATTTATTCTAGTAAGAAAGAAATAATTTCTTTGCTTACTCTCTTTTCTTCTCTTGTTCTTCGCTATTCTAGACAGCAAATATAGTAGTAGGAAGGGGAAAATCCTAGTTTCTGCATAACAGTGGTAAAGATCTACTATTGGGCACCTCTTTTGAAGCAACCAGAAGGCTCTACTAATCAAAGCAGGTATAATAACTCTGCATGCCCTAGTCTCTATTCAAGATTGAAAATGTTGTTATTCATTTCAGTATGTATTACTATTCACGTATACGTAATCTACTATTCACAAGTACGGTACTGTTTATATGGTACTATTCACTATTACTATTTAGTATTGTTCATATTCACAGTTCACAAATACATATTATTCATAGATACGATACTGTTCATGGACAGTTATTAAATCACATTTTCAAAATGTAGATCTGGAAGATTGATAATCAAAGACTCGAAACAAGTAGAAATAATAACGCAAAGGTTCAAAAGAGTCTACGATTGAAGAGAAAGTAATTACCTTACTCTCTAGTATTATTTAAATTTTAATGTTGAATATGTGATGTTTACATTGTTTGAATGCCTAGAAGCATGCAAAGATATTGATTAAATGATTTGCGAAATTCTTTCCTTTCTTTTAATTTATTATTTTGAATTAAATAATGTTTTCTTGTGCGTTTAGTTCAATTTTATTCATGTTTTTTTTGTTATTAAATTATTATATTGCTTATGACCGAGAGAGTATGCTCTGTAGTTGCATCTTGTATGATCTTATACATCAGAAATTGAAAGTCATTGTTTTCATTTATGTAAATGTTGATTTATGGTGTCATATTGATGGAGTATTTAAATACTGTCGAAATATTTATTTTATTATGCTCTGCATGCAAAAATAAGATTAAGTAAAGATTTCAACCACGTACTGGCGTGGGGACGGACGTCCTTCATGTGTGTTTCATGTAGAATTGGACTTTTGAATTGGTTGTCAGGATTGCTACTAAAGTAGACTGGGTTTCAGGAATGATCCTACTTCACAAAGAAGGGTTTGAGTTTTAGGATTGATCTCTCTCCCTAGATTTAGAGCATAGAGGTTATCCCATTTCGGTCTAATTAACAACTGTTGATAAATAAATGTTTGAAATACCTTATGAATGATAAGTGTTTGCATGTCAATGTTTGATTTAAATAATGTTATTTATGTACTTTGTATGATCCACTGGGCTTTGAGCTCACCCCGCTCACTCTTTTTCAGGTAACTATTGAAGACGTTGCTTCTGCAAATGAATGTAAAAATAATCATCCCTGGTAGTGTGCATCATAGTATGAGAATATTAGAAAATGAACTTTATTTGTTATTTTCAATTATAGGGCATGTGACCCACCATATTTGATCATGTTAGATGTCAGTCATTAGGCCATACAGTATTTGTATTATCAAAAATTGGCTATGGAGCCCACAAAAATTGTTCGTAACTCTGATCATAAATTAATGTGTTTAGTTATTATGTAATCCCATGGTTATTGCTATTCTATTTCTAAGCAAATGTATTTATACTTTATTTTATACTTTGGGATATATTATATATGATCTGGTGTAACTAACAAATATGATAGATAATGTAAAGAAAAAGTAATATCCCCAGTTCTCGGATAGAAAGTAGGATTAACTGCACTTGAAGGTAACGATGTCTCAAGCTACGAGACAACCACCTTGCCTATGACATATGTGACAGATTCGAGAGTTGGGCTATTACAAAGGTGATATCAGAGCCTAGGGTGTAGATACCTTGGGCAAGGATTAGAAAAAAAAATGGCTGATTAGGTAAGTCCTTTAATTCTAATTAATATAGAAAGCCCTACCTCTTATTTTGGAAAAAACACACTTATTTTCTATAAAAAAAATCAAGAGGTGGTAATTAAGGGCAAAGAACTTACTACAGTTAAAAGTAGATGCTAAAGGTGGCATCAAGAATAGATCAATGTTGTCAGTTTGACAAAAGAACCTTTTAACAATGATTTGAGACCCTAGGTCTAGGGAAGAAATCTTAGGTAGAAACTTGGATGTTGCTAAGGGTGGCACAGTAGATCATAAGTAAAAGCTTTTAGGGCATAAGCTAGAGATTAATAATGTGTAAAAACGAAACACTTGTTTGGTTAGGACACGAGACCGAGAGGATCCCGTATCCTTGGTTTCTATGTGGTATGGGATACATAGGAATTCGAGGGTATGGAAGAATCCTGAACTCAAAGAATTACGGGCAATGTTTGGTAAATGATCAGTGGCTTTGGATAAACTTGTTTCCCTATGCTTGAGTGGTATGAGACAGTCAAGTATAGTGAGGCTTGGAAAGCCTTAGAAATCGAGACATTTGTGAAATTGATTGGGTGTAGTGAAATCTCTGGGTAGAAGTCTATGTTGAAGGGCAAGGGTGGTATGGGACACACAAACCTAGAGGCATAGGCAAAAGCCTAAAATTTTACTATGCTAACATGAACTTCTTTTATTGAATGATTGAGTATATAATGATCTTACTGTTTAAATATGCATGTATGAGACCAAATCCTATACCAAAAAAAAAGAACTTAGAAGAATAAACTGTCAGACCACTGGACAAATCGAGAACATAAAAACCTGAATCTAGAGTCATGATAGAATAGACTAAACAAAAACAACAGAAATGAATACTAAATCAGCATTAATATGTAGGTAATGGCCGAACCTAGGAGTTACGCAACAAGGGGTGCTGCATCTGACATCATCGACTCTTAGGAGGCGAATAATGGCATAGCTGAGGCTAGGATGGAACATATGATGAATGAAGTTACTAGAAGAGTGATGGAGCAAATAAAACAGACGCTATCTCGAATGATACCTCAGGTGGCACCACAGCCGCAGTTGCAAGAACAAATTCTGATGCAGCAGCCATTGCCAGCACCTGAGATTTCGGATCATCAGGAGGAACCATAAGACTTGGAAGACTGTGAACATAGAAAGTTGCTGTTAGAATTGAAGAAGTTGGGACCATCACAATTTTATGGTACTACGGATAGCTTAACAGCTAACCATTGGTACCCAGAATTAGAAGAACACTTAGATGTGTTGAGAGTAACAGGTCCTAGTAGGGTAGCGTTGGTTACCCATCAATTCAAAGGACCAGCTAAAAGCTGGTGGCGGATGGTAAAGGCAGGCCCAACCGTTAATGTTAGCAGAATGAATTGAAAAGAGTTTAGGGAGATATTTTACGAGAAATTCTTCCCTAAAGCAACATTGGGGAAGGTGAAGGAGGACTTCATTCAGTTAAAGCAAAAAATTCTTCCCTAAAGCAACATTGGGGAAGGTGAAGGAGGATTTCATTCAGTTAAAGCAAAAACAGATGATGGTGGTCGAGTACGAGGCCAAATTTATCAAATTGGCTAAGTTATCACCTAAACTAATCAGTGAAGATGAGAAGAAGGTCAACCGCTTCACTTAGGGCTCAAGATTGAAATTCGAAAGTTGATAAGGACAACCTGCCCAAAAACGTATAGAAAAAGTCGTAAATAGGGCATTAACTTTAGAGCAAGAGCTGAACTTTAAGCAAAGGTTGAGGAACAGAAACAAGAGACCAGGAGGTGACAGAGACCACCAGGGAGATCAAAAGAGAAAGAATGCTAATAAGAGCAATGGAAACAAAATGCCCCAATGGCAAAACCGACCCAAACTAGCCACAGAAAAACAATTAGCACTAGCCAAATGTCAAGGGCAGTGTTCTACTGTGACCAACGAGGGCACATAGTGAAGTTTTGTCCTACCAAAACCCAGATGCGATAGCAGCAACAACCTCTGAATCGTCAAGGGGGAGAACAGAATGTACATCATCAACAACAACTGCCTCGACAAAATAACACCCAGGGGCAAAATTAGAATCAGTGTCGGGCGCAAAACCTGAACGAAGGTTGTGGGCAAAACCAGGCTAGCGTATTTGCCATCGCTGATCCCCTGAAGACCAAATCCCTACTGTTGAAGGTACATTCCTATTATTTAACATTGCTGTAAAAATTTTGTTTGATTCAGGTGCCACTAAGTCATTTGTGTCAAAAGAACTAGTTAGGAGATTACAACTACTGACATCTACATCACCAGAACCATTACATGTGTCCACTCCTATAGGAAGCACTGAAGTTAATTAGAAAGTTTGTACATGTGAATTAAGATTTGGAGACAAACTAATAACTACCAACCTTAGATTATTACCTTTCCAAGGGTATGATGTGATACTAGGTATGGACTAGTTGACTCAACATCAGGCTTAGATCAATTGTCCAAGACAAAGAGTCACATTAACTCTACCATCTGGAGAGTTACTAAAAGTCAATGGGGATATGCAGAGACTACCTCTGAGTCTTATGACAGCCATGTTACATTGTCTAAAACAGAGTGAGGACTTTAAACAATTGTCAAAGGATGATATTAGATCTAGAGAACCTAAGAAGATTTTGGAGATATTTATAGTATGGGAATATGCAGATGTATTCCTAGATGATTTACCTGGACTACCACCACATAGAGAGGTAGAGTTCACGATTGAACTTTATTCAGGCACAAATCCTGTAGTTATTCCTCCTTATCGAATGGCGCCAGTAGAACTGATTGAACTCAAGAGACAGTTGGATGAACTCCATGAAAAGGGATTCATT
>JAJIYU010008311.1:0-18178 GCA_030144865.1 Tinospora cordifolia | reverse complement strand
ACATTGGACTATGAGGGTTCCTACTGAGGGTCTTGATCTTCTTGAGCCTCAACAACTAACATTCTAGCTTGGTTCTCACCATAACCCTTATTGTCTTGAGGCTGAGGAGCCTGAGCAGGTGCAGTTGGACAATTTTTGGCAAAATGATCCCTTTGTCTGCACACATAACACAACCCTTGTCTCTTACCCTGCTTCTTTTGTTCTTTTTTAGTTTGGTGAGTTTGTTTCTATTTCTCGCTTTCCTTTCTCGTCTTTTTATCATTTTGTGGTTTCTTATTTTTATACTTTAGGGATCGTTTGAAGTGGATATCCTTTTTGATTGAATTAATCTTAATTATCGTTCCTTTGGGCATGGTTAGTCTTAGAGGAATGACTAGCTCATTTATTCTCATTCTTAGTTCATTCTGAACCTTAGGCTGTGACTGTAGAGTCCTCATCACTTGCTCGACCACCTGTCGAGTGATTTCTGCCATTATCTTTGGTGATAGGACGGGAGCTGCTGCGACATCTACCCCTTGGTTACTTTGATCAGGTGCATTTGTGTTTTCTTGGATTCCTTCCATTATCTACAAACCAAAACCACTTTAGTCTCCCACAAGGTATCATAAAAGTTTCAATTAGGACATTCATCTAGGGTACTCACCCATCTTTTCTTATCCTCGGGATACTAAATGCTTTTCTAGACTTGAGAAATGGTCATCTTTTCTACGTCATATGTTGTATCCGTTACCTCAAGTTTTCATTTCATTCGTACTATCATGACTCTAGATTCAAGTTTCTAGGTTCTCGATTTGTTTAGTGGCCTAAATGTTTTTCTTCTAAGTTATTTTCATGCATGGGTACAGGATTTGGTCTCAAAGCAAATAAACATTACAGCATGCATATCACACAATCACACAATCACACAATCATGCTAGCACAGCAAGGTTCCAAGCTTCCACCTTAGCTTTCAGGTTCAAGTTTCCCATACCACTCTACCCCTTCCACTTAGGCTTTCACCCAAAACAGAGCCGCACCGAAACAATTTCGCAAATTGCTCGATAGCTAAGGTTCCCGAGCCCACTATATTCCACCGTCCCATACCAGTAAGCATAGAGAAACCCATTCTGCCAGAGTTACCGATCATTCACCACACATGGTCCATCATTCTCCAAGTCCAGGCTTCCTCCATACTCCTGAATTCCTATGCATCCCATACTACAAAGAAACCGAAAGATACAAAAGCTTCTCGGTTTCATGTCCTAATCAAACAAGTTTCTATTTTCACACAAGTTTTCGTCTCTAGCCTATGCCCTAGAGATTTATGCTTTTGATCCACTGTGCCACCCCTGGCTACACTACATTTCTACCTAGGGTCTTTCTCTGGACCTAGGATTCAATCTGGTTGACTCACAACCTCTGTCTAGTCAAGATACCATATTGGGCATCTTTTCGACTTCTATTCACTTTCTTGCCCTAGATTTCCACCTTCTAGTTTTCTTTTATAGAAAACTATAAGCTGGTGGGACAACCTCTAGATCAGGCGGCGAGACCGAAGTCTGCTTAGCAACTATGCTTTCTAGGGCGGGATAACTCACCTCCCTTTCAATGTTTAGCTTTACTCGGGACAAGACTTACCCACTATCAGCTCAACTTGTAGTCTTTGTATCCAAACAAAACATTTCAAAATATATTTTTCCTTTTTGAAAACACTTTCTAAAACATTTTTAAAAAAATAGTAGGTAGGGCACTAAAATTTTAATTCAATGTGAAGCCCTAATTTGGGTTTCCAATTCTCGTCAAGCAACTAATGATTGACTTTCTATTTCTAGCCCAAGGCATTCAAGATTCGATTCAATTGAAAGTGAAACCCTAATTTGAGTTTCTAATTCTAGTAAAACAACCACTGATTGACTTTCTAATTCTAGCCCAGCATATCTAATAGCTAAGATCTGATACCACCTTTGTAACACCCCAACCCCCGTATCGTTAAGAATTGGACATAACCACCATTCTCTTGAAAGTGGACTAAACCAAACGGCGGGTCGGGCCGGTGTTATATTTACAAGTACACAACTTGCATCACTTTCTATTTCAATTATTTCATGCCTTAACTTTATTCGACAATACATAATTTAAATTTAAGAAATTGATATGGGAATAATATCTAAAATTCATAAACTTAATTAATTAAATAAAATTGAGTACATAATTTGATCTTGAAGAAAAAAATATTACAGCCGAAGATTCAAAACTTGGGCAACATGCCCTTACATAGAAATTAAAAATTTTTTAAATAAAAAGAACCTAACTAATATTCATGGTCTTTATGTAAATCAATTACCTGAAAAATAGAAAGAAGGGGTGAGCACATAGCCCAGTGGATATTTCTAACATTTAAATCATTATTTCAATTTAAACAAACCAAGCATATCAAAAACTTTTGTACATTAGGCGATTCAAACAAATTTCTTGTTTATGGTTGATATTCGGACCAAAAGAGTTTAATCTCTGTGTTCCACATCGTTGGGAAAGAGAATGACAAACGAAAACTCAAACCCCAATATCTATAAAGTGGGATCGCAAATGTGTTTGGAAAATAGCAAGTGTGTTTGGAAAATTTAAAAACACAATTTTTGGATTTTTTTGGAATTTTTTCAAATTTTTTTCATTATTAATCTCAGTTTAATCGGAGCTTAATCGTGGGCCGGTGATGATCCTCGATCGCGTTACTCAAATCACGATCAAGATTAACGAACTCGTCGTGGGTCGTCGGATCTTCTTCGAACGCATCAACGCATCTGATTTGATCTAGACCGCTAGATTTCCTCGAACGTAGCATGATCATCAAAGCGGCTAAGATCTTCACCGTCAGATGAGCCTCGAGCGCAGCACTGTTCGCGATTGACCAAAACGAATCAAATCTGAGCCCTCCGATCGTCCTCGAGCGCAGCACCATTTTCGATTATCCACACGGCTTTGATCTCTGCTGTCAGATGCACCTCGACCGCAACACCAAATGATCATCTTACCATGAGCACGAATCCTGGCCATTGGATGAACATCGATTGCAGTGTTTGGATTTGGTGCGCTATCAACGAAAGTGATCTCGTCCGTTAGATCAGGCTGATCGTTTCTGGGCCATTGGATTACGCTGATCCAGTGCTCCTGAGAGCTGTTTTGGGCTTCGATTTCATTCGTTGGATTGTGTAGATTGGTTTTAGATCGTTGGATGCAGTTTCTAATTACCAAATTTGCTTTCTAATATTGCTATTATCCGAAATTTGCCAACTTTACACTTTCTAATTGATGTAAACATGGATTTTAGCATATTCCCTTCGATTTAATAACTTGCTAATATTTTTCATTTTCTATTTCTTTAATATTGTATTTATTAGATATATTTATATTTCTTTCATATTTTTAATGCCAATAATTAAATAATCTATATTTTCTATTTCCATATATTTTTATTTATTTCATATTTTATTTTCAGATAATCATTTATGTAATTATAAATTGATATTTATTTAATGTTTTATTTATTTTAAATAAAGACATGCATACTATATTTTTATTCAATTATGTAAATTTTCTAATATACATATTCATATAATATGTAGTATTAACATTCATTATGCACACACACACACATTAACCTATATATATACTTTTTTTTCTTAAGAAATGAAATCAACTCTTTAAATTTCATAATTAATTCTACTAAATTGAAATTTTCATTTAATTATTAAATTAAGGTCTTATTTGCCTATTTTATATTATATCTCCAATATATATTATTTTTCATTTGCCAACCTACAATTTGCACCCAAAGATGTCTTAAAATCTTCGAAATTATTTCACTTAACTTATTTCATTTAATTTCATTAAAATTATTTATCTTTTAATTATTTGACAAAATTTTGGGTTAGTACATGATCCCACTTGCCAACCATGAGCACACTTGCCTTTCTCACCCAAACCATCCCCTTATGAGTTTGGAAATATGCCCAAATGTGGTGAGCTTCCCTAGTTGCCCTAGATGGCCCCCTTGTGCTCATGAACTGTAATAACCCAAATTTTGTCAAATAATTATAGATAAATAAGTTTAAGGAAATTAAATGAAATAAGTCAAGTAAAAATAATTTTGAAGATTTTAAGACATCTTTAGGTACAAATTATAGGTTAGGAAATAAAAAATACTATAAAATATTTAGATGTAAAATAAAATAGGCAAATAAAACCTTAATTTGATATTTAAATGAAAATGTCAAATTAAAAGAGTTGCTTAAGAAATAAAGTATATACACACACACACACACACACACACACACATATATATATAGGTTAATGTGGGTATGAATAATGTGTGTATTAGCATAATAAATGTTAATACTACATATTATAGGAATACGTATATAGAAAAATTTATATAATTAAATAAAAATGTAGTATACATGTATAAATAAATCATTATATAAATATTAATTTATAATTACATAAATTATCATCTGAAAATGAAATATGAAATAAATAAATAAAATATATGAAAATGAAAAATGTAGATTATTTAATTATGGGTATTAAAAATATTTGAGAAATAAAAAAATACCTATTAAATGCAATATTAATTAATTAGAAAAGGAAAAAATATTAGCAAATCAATAAAATAGAAGGATGTGAGCTTGTTACACAAATTAGAAGGTGAAAGATTGGTTTATAAGTGGCAAAACTCGGATAATAGAAATAATTTGATATTAGAAACTGCATCCAACGGCCAGAAACACTTAATCTTCGCGATTTGTAATCCAACGACCGAAATCAAGATCGCACCGAACGCCCTAGAACACCAGATCACCAAAGATCGAACGGTCTGCAATCAACACATTCGATCCAACAGCCCAGATTTGAGATATCTCTGATCGATCGCGTCACTCGAGGTCTATCAGACGATCCAGAATGAGGCGCTCTGAGATGATCGTGAATGAGTACTACGATCGAGGAAATCGGATGGACAGAAACGATCAAAGACCATCGGACGATCAGAATGAGTTTCGTTCATTGCGAAATGCGTGTCTCGAGGACGATCCGAGCGTCCAGAGAAAATTCGTAATTCAAAAATCGTGAACCAACACCGCACTCGAGGAAATCCGACGAAACGATATCAATTGATCAATAATCTATGTGGCACTCGAGGATGATTTGACCGTCCAGATGCAACCCGCTAATCTGAGATACGAATGCGTGATTCGAGGATGATCTAATGGTCCCGATCTGAGGCTCCGAAAATAATAACCAAAAAATCTGAAAAATACGATTAAATACTTTAAAAATTTGAAAAATTAGTTTCTAAAGTCCCAAAAATTTCCAAAAATTTACTTGCTACTCTTCTATGCTTGGGGGGCACAAAATTTTGAAGAATTGGCAAGTTTCCCACAAGATGACACCCCAAACTTGCCATTCTCTATTCTTTTGAACTCTATATAAACACCCCCCATGCTCACAATTTATCTCATCCCAAGAAACAAGAGTTGAATTGTCATCTTGTTCTCTAAGCCTTCTTCTTGGCAATCCCCTCAGTTCTTGAGTAATCTTGAACTGTTCTTGACTGTTCTTAAGAGTTTTTGAGTGTTTGGAAGATTTAAACTAACGGAACTCTGCTGGATTTCAGAGGCGTACAAAAGAGACATTTTTAAGGTGGAAGTGACTTTTAACTTCTACTTCTTTATTTTAATTTGAATAAGTCTTGCATGTGTGATAATGTTTTGAAGATGATTGATTGAATATATGTTTTAATATGCATGCTTTATTTATTTGATGTGCCATGAATATACATGTTATGCATGTTTAGAGATTAAGAATATTGATGCATGTTATACATGAATTGTACCATGAATAAATATTTAATGATTCATGTTTTGTATATTTTGCATTGATGGTTTAATCTGATATTGTGTGTTTTATCACTAAGAAAAGATTAAATAATGATTCAATCCACATACCAGTGCAATGATGGACTGTATAGTGTCATTGTGTGTGTTCCACCCCCCAACCCGGCTTGCCGGTTTACCATTGACGATTTTGAACTGGGCTTCCAAGAGTGATCCCACTTCATAGATATTAGGGTTTGAGTTTTCGTTTGTCATTCTCTCTCCCTACGATGTGGAACACAGAGATTAAACTCTTTCGGTGTGAATGTCAACTGTAAACAAGAAATTTGTTTGAATCGCCTAATGTACAAAAGTGTTTGATATGCTTGGTTTGTTTGAATTGAAATAATGGTTTAGATGTTTGGAAAAATCTACTGGGCTATGTACTCACCCCTTCCTTCTATTTTTCAAGTAATTGATTTACATGAAGACCATGAAAATTAGTTAGGTTCTTTTTATTTAAAAAGTTTTTAATTCCTATGTAAGGGCATGTTGCCCAAGTTTTGAATCTTCCGCTGTAATAGTTGTTTTTTTTCAAGATGAAGTTATGTACTCAATTTTATTTAATTAATTGAGTTTATGAATTTCAGTTATTTCCTATACTATTGCCTTATTAAATTTTCAAATTTAAGTTATGTTCTGTTAAAAACAATCAAGGCATGAAATAATTGAAATAGAAAGAAAGTCAAGTGTATGTCACTTGTAAAGTAACACAGACCTGGCCCACTGTTTGGTTTAGTCCACCGTCAAAAGAAAGGTGGCTGTGTCCAATGCTTAAAGATACGGGGGTTGGGGTGTTACATGAACACATATAAATACCCTCTCTTGCTCACATTCATCTCATCCCAAAGCAAAGGGTTGACATTTCCCTCTTTACTTGTTCTTGCCTTCTTCTTGAAACCTCTTCTCACTCTCTTTTCTTTCTTGTGTGAGAAGTTCTTATTTCATTATTTTAGAGAGGTTTTGAAGTAGTCTTGTTGGTGATTTAAAGTTTTGAAAGTGGTTGATAAGGCGAACCTCTGCCAGATTCAACAAAAACTCAGATTAAGGTGGAGGGGATTTCTTAAACCTCTACTTTGCTATTTTAAATTTCTAACATGTTCATGCTTGTTTAAATTCTAATTTTTAGCATGTCTTATTTTAATTTTAGTATGTTTAATCATATTTTAATTTTAGTTAGCATGTTTTTATGTTTTAATCGCTCATGAGAGGATGCTATGCTTAGAATCCATGTTTAGGATTTAATTCAATGTTTCAAGCATGCTATGCAATGTTTTCATGCTTTCTTGGTTGTTTAAAATTTTGATATTTACATTTTAAATTTCTTTTATGATTATGTGATTTTTAAATATAAGAAATTGAAGATAAGAACCACGTACTGTCATAGTGACTTGTATGGGTGCTACGGGTGTTCTTAACACATGCTTGAAGTTTGTGGTTGAGGGGTGCAACTAAGAAATAGTTGGTATGTGACATCCAATGGAAAGTGACAAAGAAATGTCTTTCCACCCTAAAGAGGGGTATCTAAATTAATAACATCAAGGGAATAGAACCCCTTTTAGTCTTAACGTCAACTACAACCAAAAAGTTGCTTGAATAACTTAATGCATGAAAGTGTTTGAATTTGGATGTGCTATTGATTTGAAATAGTAACTTAGTTGTTCAATGAATGATCCACTGGGCTATGTGCTCACTCCTTCCTTTTATTTTTCAGGAAATTGACTTAAATCATGAAGGCCATGGATATTAGATTATTTCTAAATTTTAAAAGTTCTATTTTAAGGGCATGTTGCCCAAATTTTGAATTTAAGACTTCCCATGAATTTTATTTAAGTTTTGAAAGTTATGTACTCAAGTTTTGATTTAAGAATGTAACTTTTTTATTTTATTTGAATAAATAAAGAGTTTGAAGTATTCCTTTACCTAATTGTATAGCCTTATTGAATTGAAATTTAATACATTGTGATGTATCCATGAACGTTTTCAATAAGTGTTTAAATAAAGGAATTGAGATGCAAGTTGTATACTTGTAAATGTAACATAGGACCCAACCCGCCTTGTGGTTGAGCTTAAACCTATCTCTTGGGGTTGGGGTGTTATAAATACCTCAAAAGTCTATAAGACCTCCACGTCACTGGTGAATAGTTAAAATAAAATAATTGATTAAATAAATAAGAAAATAATTGAATACTCGAAAACCATGTAGAATAAGTCCAAATAAACTTAAAATAAATATAAAAATGATATAAATTCAGAAAGCATGAGAAATGGTGAAGAAAAGATGTAAAAAGCCAAAATTCCACTGGTTACTATAGTAAACGGAAGTGATGACCGTGGCAATCCTGGACAAATCCAAAAAATGAAAACAAAGAATGTTACCCTGTTTACCGCGGTCAATGACTGCGATAATTCCATAGTAACCATGGTAATTTGTGGAAGAAACCTAGAAATGAGCAAGAACATCAGCCTGTTTATCATGATCAGTGACCACGGTAATACCGATTACCACGGTAATTCTTAAGCGACTGCGGTAATTCATCATTTTCTATAAAAACAAAACGTTTGCATAGAAACCCTAGATCCGGATTTCTTGTGTCGCAAATCACTATTTTCTCTTCTAAAGTTTCACTAAGCTTTCCAATCTTGTTTCTTGGCTTTTCTTTTGAGTTTTAAGGTAGTTTGAGCTCATTCAAACCCTTCTCTACCATTCTCAATCTTAGATTCGCCAAGAGCAACATCAACAAGAGTGGATCCCAGTTGAGGCACAGTTGGAAATGGTTTGTGCTAAGGTAAATCATGAAACCCCACTTGGAATCTTGCTTTCTTAGCATTGTAAATCGTTTTCCTTGAGTTAATGTGTGTTTTAAGCCTAATATATGTGTATTGAGGTGTTAAACACATGTCGCCGATTTTGGCGACCGTGGCAATGTGAATCCGTTGTGTACCTTGTCTTTTCTTTTGTTTTTGTTCCAGCCTTAGATATGCCATGGAATACCAATGCAAATGACATAAATGTAGGATTTTGACCATGTTTGGAATGCCTTTGACTCACATTGACTTATTATTAATCTTAGAGATTAAAGGTCCAAACACGTGCGACGAGGTGTAACAACACAAAGGAAGAAGATAAAAAAAAGTGGGTGTGATTTCTGTACTCCCTAGCCTTATCTAATCCTTGAATGCAAAACATGTTGTATATTTACTTTTAATGAACACTTAAGAGCATGCTAGGGCATGTCTGATTGATCTTGATTGGAATA
The DNA here is from genome assembly GCA_030144865.1 of Tinospora cordifolia. NCBI lineage: Eukaryota > Viridiplantae > Streptophyta > Magnoliopsida > Ranunculales > Menispermaceae > Tinospora > Tinospora cordifolia. Next base: position 9,009 of record JAJIYU010008311.1, on the reverse strand, counting down.
GCTTGATGTGCGTCCATGATGTTTGGTTTATTTGTGTTATAACATGCATAGATAGATATTTTATGCCTTGATCTCCATGAATGGTCGAACATACCCCATTTTTTTTTACTTTAAGATGTTACATATGATTACCATGTGTGAATTGGAATGGAATGCGCAACTAAAGAAGATTAAATTAAGACTAATAATTTTACGTACTGGGGCGATGATCTGCCTTTAGGCGTCATCGTGGGTGTCCTTACCCGAGATGACTGCGACAGCTGATTGTGCTTTCGGTTGGAGAGTCACTGCGGACTTCATCTTTAGATCGTGATCCTGAAAAGTAACCGACCCTCGAGCTTTACCCCTTGATTCGCTCCCAAACCACACATGGACATCGAGAGCAGGGCTCTTTTGGTCTTGCGTATGACAAAATATAGTGTTTGAAACACCCTAATGTAATAAAAGTGTTTGCATATCTTGTATTCTGGTTTGCATAATGCTAGCGACGTATAGGGATGATCCACTGGGCTCTCGAGCTCACCTCATTATTTCATTTTAGGTGATCATTGACACTATAGGAGTAGACCAGCCACGAGAGGCCATCTTTTAGGTTGAGACCTCACTGGTAGGTTATCATATTTATTCTTTTTGGTTTAATATTTTATCATTTTGTTGGAAATAATTTGAACTGGGCATGTGCCCTGCATCTTTTAAATTGTTTCACTTGTAAATTAAATGTTTTGGGACTTAGAGCTGTTGGGCCACGTGTACATCTTCATACTATGCATTAGAAATGATTCTAAAATTTTTACCCACTGCAAAGGGTTTCTTTTGGTTAAATATGCTTTCACTATGGATTTTGTAAGTATCCAGAACTGCTGTATGCATTTTCTTAATGAATCTCATTTTACTGAAAAGGGAACCGACATTTTAGTGATTAGTGTATGTTTTAAATAAACTTCACAACATATTTGAAAGAAAGTTTGAAGCATGAGATAGAAATAGAATAAGAATGAACTTCACGTGGCCTCTGGCTTTTGGCGAACAACCCAAACTCGGTGTCTCCTGCCAGACGGGGGTGTGCCATCTCAACGCGCGGCCCCAACAACTCGTTGCATAGAGAGAGAGAGAGAGGGAAGAAAATCGGGAGCCTAGGTGTCATAGTCCATGCCCAGTATCACATCATAACCATGGAAAGATAACACTATAAGGTTAGTAGTTATCAATTTATTTCCAAATCCCAACTTACATGTACAAGTTTTTTGGGCAGTCACTATAGTTCCCACAGGAGTGGATACATACAATGGTTCCGGTGGTATGGATGTCACTAGTTGCAATGTCCTAAATATGTCTTCTGACACAAATGACTTAGTGGCATTCGAATCAAACAAGATCTTAACAACAACATTAAACGGTAAAAATGTACCTTCGACAACCAGAGCTGGGATAACTTGTCCATCTCAATAGCAAACACTCGGGCCTAATTTTGTCTGCCCTACTATTGCTGCTGCTACTTTTGTTGGGGTTGCCTCTGTTGCGATTGCTGCTATCCAAGTCCACCTTGATTCCTACTCTGTCCATTATTTTGGCCTTGGATTTGTCTCTGTGGCCCTTGAGTCTGAAAGTCCTTGGCAAGATGCTCCTTTTATCCACAACTATAACAAGCTTCTTTTCTCTAAGTTAGCTGTTTGTCGACTCTGCCCTAGTTTTGTTGCCTTGGGGCTGATCTTGTTCTGCTTCTTTTGGTTTCCTTTGAACTCTTTGCTATTGCTTGGTCTCTTGCCCTTTTTTCTTACCTTCTGCTCAAAGCTGACCTCTCGTTCTATTAGTAGTGCTTTTTCCATTACTTCCATGTAAATCTTTAGACCCATTGGTATCACTACCTTGCAAATTTCAATTTTTAAGCCTTTTGCAAACCTATTGGCCTTCATTTTCACATTCCGGATCAGTTTAGGTGAAAAATTTGCCAATTTAGTGAATTCGACCTCATACTCAAACATAGTCACGCCTCTTGGAGTCAACCTAATGAACTTATATTGCATTTGCATTAGTGTAGTCTTTGGAAAGAATTTCTTATAGAATCTTTGAATTCTTCCCAGTTTGTATGTCGAACATTGGTGTTCGGATCTGCCTTCAACATTTGCCACCAACTCTTAGCTGGTTCTTTAAACTGATGTGTGCCCAGCGCAACTCTACAGGGTCCTATAGCCCCTAGCACATCTAGGTGCTCATCTAACTCTTGGTGCTAGTGATATGTAGCCATAATGTCAGATGTACCATCAAATTGGGAAGGGCAGAGTTTCTGTAACTCTATCATTATCGCCTTCGACTCTTTGTCTTCAACTTCCTCTTACGGCCTTTGATGAACTGGTACCTCTGGCAAGAGCGTCGCCTGTTGTATCGAGATTTGTTTTCGAGGTGGGGCCTATATTTGCGACTCTGGTGTCACTTGTGCTTGCATCTATGACAATGACAATACTATAATGATCTTCTCAGTGACTTGTCTGGTAATCTCATCCCATAACTCTGAAGTCAACATAGCCCCAACCTGAGCCTCAGTCTGATTAAATGGTGTTTCCTACCCTTGGGGTTCAATCTCATCAGATGCGGCAGATCTTGTAGTATGTCTCTTGGAGCTGGCCATTTATCTACAACTAAAGATCCATTCAATCATTATAAAGTTGATTATAAACACCCTTATACATTAAATTGAACTCGTATTAATTTTGTTGTACTAATATGACTCTAAATTCATGTTTCTAAGTTCTCGTCAATTCAGTGGCCTATTGGTTTATGCTTCTAAATCCATAGTAAAATAGTTCATTTTTGGGTATAAGATTTGGACTCAAAATTTAAAACATTCATGATATAAATATCCCAAAATCTTTATACAAGCATGCATGGAAGCAGACAATCATACATAACATAACCAACAACACACTAGCGTAGGGAAATTCCAAGATTCTACCTATGCCTCTAGGTTCAAGCATCTCATAGCACTCTTGCCCATTGACATAGGCTTCTACCTAGAGATTCCACTACACTCGATCAATTTTGCAAGTGTCTCAATGTCCAAGGCTTCCCAAACCCCACTACACTTGATCCTCCCATAACAACCAAACATAGGAACAAGTTCGTCCAAAGCCACCGATCACTTACCAAACATGGTCCGTCAATCTCCGAGTCTAGGATTCTTCTATATCCCTAAATTCTTATGTATCTCATACAACATAGAAACCAAGGATATAGGATCCTCCCAATCTCTTGTTTGCACCAATCAAGTGTTTTGTTTCACACGTTATCAGTCTCTAGCTTATGCCCTAAAAGTTTTTATTTATGATCCATTGTGCTACCTAGACAACACTCTAGTTATACCCAAGGTCTTTCCTTAGACCCTAGTATGCAATGTCTCTACTGCCCAACTACTCCATAGGATTGACAGTTTATAGTCTATACCTTAAAATCTAGCCCCGTGACTTCTTGATTGAGCCAATGACTGATGAACTAATTGAGCTATTGACTGAGCTCTATGGGAACACCTGTAACACCCCAACCCCCTAGAAGTAGGTTTAAGCTCAACCGCAAAATGGGTTGGGGTGTTACAAAGGTGGTATCAGAGCCTAGGCTTTAAGTACCTTAGTATAAAAATAGAAAATCAAGCCTAAACATGTGTTGATTAGGCTAGAAATAGAAAGTCAAACATTAGTTGCTTGACAAGAATTAGATTCTCAAATTAGGGTTTTACATTGGATTAAATTGAAATTTTAATGTTCTACCTTCTATTTTTGAAAATTGAAAAATGTTTTAAAAAGTGTTTTAAAAAAAAGTATATGTTTTTGAAATGTTTTGTTTGGATACAATGACTACAAGTTGAGCTGATAGTGGGTAAGCCTTGTCTTGATTAAAACTAAACATTGGAAGGAAGGTGGGCTATCTTGCCTTAGAAAGTGCGGTTGCTAAGAAGACCTCAGTCTCGCCGCCTGATTTGGAGGTTGTCCCACCAGCTTATATGAGTGGTTTGAGTTGAAGAACACCCTTATTTTCTATATAAAGAAAATTAGAAGGTGAAAAAAATTGGGCAAGAAACTGATTAGAAGTTGAAAAGAATGCCAAAGGTGGTATCTTGACTAGACAGAGGCAGTGAATCAGCCAGATTGAACCTTAGGTCCAAAGGAAAGACCCTTGGTAGAAACGTGGTGTAGCCATAGGTGGCATAGTGGATTAAAAGCATAAATATTTAGGACATAGGCTAGAGACTAAAACTTATGTGAAAACAGAAAATTGTTTGATCACTACATGGGATCGGGAAGCTTCTATATCTTTCGGTTTCTATGTAGTATGGGATGCATAGAAATTTGGGGTTATGGAAAAAGCCTGGACTCGAAAAATGATGGACCATGTAGTGTGAATGATTGATAACTCTGGCAGAATGGGTTTCCTTATACTCGCTGGTATGGAATGATGGAGTATAGTGGCTCGGGAACCTTAGTTATTGAGCAATTCGCGAAATTGTTTGGGTGCGACTCTGTTCTTGGTGAAAGCCTAAGTAAACGCGGTAGAGTGGTATGGGATATTTGAACTTGAAAGCTTAGGTGGAAGCTTGGAACCTTGTTGTGCTAGCTTGATTGTATGATTGTATGATACGCATGCTTTATTGTTTGTTTTCTTTAAGACCATATCCTATACCCATGAATGAAAAGAAGCTAGAAGAAAAACTTTTAGGCCACTAAACAGATCAAGAACTTAGAGACATGAATTTAGAGTCATGATAGTACGAACGTTTGATGAGGCAAATACTTACAACCTACTCAAATTGTAAAAAATGGCTAGAGCAAGGAAGTACACAACCTGATCCACCACCTATGATGAGATTGAGCAATAGGAACAAGAATTGCCTGCTGGAATGGAAGCACAGATGGAGGCCATGATGAATGAGATGTCGTAGAGGGTGCTAGATCAACTGTTGAGGGCACTTTCACAGATAATCCCTCAGGTGGCTCCACAGCCTCAAGTACCTGAACCTATCCAAGTTCAATAGCCAACACTTGTGGCCCATGATCATGAACATCAGAGCGCTCAAGAGGGTTTGGAGGATGAAAAATAGAAGAAGATGCCAATAGAGCTATAGAAGCCCCATCCGCCTTCATTTGATGGGACCATAGATTGCATCTCAGCAGACCATTGTTACCAAGAGATGGAGGAAATTCTCAATGTGCTAAAGGTAACTGGGTCGAGATGGGTAGCATTGGCCACACTCCACTTCAAAGGGCCAGCTAGAAGTTGGTGGCATAAGATGAGGATGGACCCTAATACAGATGTAGATGCCATGAGCTAGGAGAACTTCACTAAGATCTTTTATGAATTTTTTTTTCCAAAAGCAATTATGAGCAAACTACTGGAGGACTTTGTTCGACTGAATTAGAGGGACATGACCGCAGCTGAATATGAAAGGAAGTTCATTGAATTGGCCAAATTTTCACTAGATATGATTAGGGAAGAGAAAAGAAAGGCCAATAGATTCGCACAAGGTTTCAATATGAAGATCCGAAAAGTAGTGAAAACTCAGGGCCTAAAGACTTACAATGATGTCGTAGAAAAAACCCTTACACTAGAACAAGAACTCAACCTAGAACAAAGGTTAAGGGGAAAGAATTAAAGGCTCGGGAATGAAAAAGATCACGAGTATAAAAAAAAGCAAAAATGCTGAAAAATGCCATAGAAATAGGGGCAGACCATGAATGAGTTTAAAGAGCAGGCCATGAAGCAAGGGCTATGCTATGTGTGCAGACAGAAGGGTCATCTTGCTAAGAATTGCCTAGCTACACTTTCTCAGGCGCCTCAGCAACAGCTACAGTAGGGAGGAGGTCAGAACGACCATCTTCATGGGAGGCAACAACAACCGAATGCCAATCAGGGGCATAATCAGGGTTGTGGGCAGTTCCAAGTCAGAATGTTCACTGTTGAGTCTCAGGAAGACAAGGTCCCTATAGTGGAAGGTACATTTCTGTTGTTTAATGTTGTTGTGACATTATTATTTGACTCGGGTGTCTCTAAGTTTTTTATCTTCGAAGAACTAGCTGGTAGGTTACAACTGGTTACAACTTGTGACAAAAACACTAATCGTAACTTTGAATGTGTCCACACCAATAGGGACCACTGTGACTTCAAAAAGAACGTGTAGTTGTGACCTAAGGTTCGGGGATAAGCTCATAACGGTTGATCTATGTACTTTACCTTTTTATGGCTATGATGTAATCTTGGGGATGGATTGATTAGACTTGTACCAAACCCAGATAGATTGTCCTAAAAGACGAGTGACCATAACCCTACCTTTTGGGGAAACCTCTATAATCAATGGGGATATACAGAGATTACCGAGAAGTCCAACCATAGCCATGTTGAACTGCTTAAGGTAGAAGCATGAGCTCAAGGAATTCTCTGAGGAAGAACCTGTTGAACTAAAGAGAACCCAAGACTTAGCAGTGGTTAGCGATTATGAGGATGTGTTCCCAGACTACCACCGACTAGAGAGTTAGAGTTCAAGATTGAACTTTACCCTATTGTCATACCTCCTTATAGGATGGCACTAGTAGAACTAATTAAGTTAAAGTCTCAACTCGATGAGCTCCGAGAGAAAGGCTTTATCAGGCCGAGAAAATCACCTTGGGGAGCTCCAGTGTTGTTTGTGAAAAGGAAGGATGATTCTATAAGACTTTGTGTCGATTATCAAAAGCTGAACCATGCTACGATGAAGAATAAGTATCCTTTGCCAAGGATTGATGACCTATTTGATCAATTGAGAAGAGCCACTCATTTCTCAAAGATTGACCTTAGGTTAGGATATCACCAGTTGAGAATCAAACAGTCTGATATATCCAAGACTGCCTTTAGAATAAGATATGAACACTTTGAGTTCACTGTGATGTCTTTTGGTTTAACCAATGCCCCAACAACATTCATGGACTTGATGAACCAAGTGTTTAGACAGTTTCTTGACCATTTTGTGGTGGTAATCGTAGATGACATTCTAATCTACTCATGTTAGAGGCTGAACACTTAGAACACTTGCACATAGTGTTGGAAACCCTCAGAAGGCATCAATTATATGCAAAGTTTAGCAAGTGTGAGATTTAGATGAAGATAGTTAAGTTCCTTGGCCACGTAGTATCAACAGAAGGTATCTCTGTAGATCCTAAGAAGGTGGAAGCAGTTATGGATTATAAGCAACCTAAGACAGTTACAGAGTTTAGGAGCTTCTTAGGTCTGGCTGGGTACTACAGAAGGTTCATCCAAGATTTCTCCAAATTAGCAGAACCTATGAACAAGTTGACCAGGAAGGGAGTTAAGTTCGATTGGAATGAGAAGTGTGAACAATCATTTCAAGAATTGAAGAAGAGATTGACTTCGACCCCTGTCCTAGTCACTCTAACCCATGGTGTTACTTATACCCTCTATATTGATGCGTTACTAAGTGGACTTGGAGCAGTGTTGATGCAGAAAAGACGAGTAGTCGCTTACGCCTCGCGACAATTGAAGGTCCATGGGAAGAATTACCCTACTTATAACTTAGAATTAGCAACCATCGTATTTGCCCTGAAGATTTGGAGACGCCACCTTTATGATAAAAAACTTTATCTGTTTTCAGATCATAAGAGCTTGGAGTACATCTACACCCAAAAAGAGTTGAACCTCAGGCAACGTAGGTGGATGGAGTTTCTTATGGACTATAATTTCCAATAACACTACCATCTAGGGATGGCCAATGTGGTGGGTGATGCCTTGAGTAGAAAGTTACACCACTAAGAGGAAGAAAAGGGCCAAATGTACCAGTTGATCGAAGAATTTTGGCTAGGGATAATCTTAAATGACCAACAAGCCTACCTTTACAACATGCCTTGCCAAATGGATCTACTACATCAGATCAAGGAGGAATAAAGGCAAGACAAGTGGCTTGTAGGTCTGATAGAAGGAATTGAACAGGGCAAGCATTCTGACTTGAGGTTAGACGTTGAAAATATCCTGGGGCTTGGAGAGAGGATCTGTGTACCTTAGAATGGACAGAATAAGCAAACTATACTGGATGAAGCTCATCAGATGAAGTATATAATGCATCCAGGTGGGGATAAGATGTACTAGAACCTAAGAAAGACTTATTGGTGGAGATGAATGAAGAGGGACGTGGCTAAGCATGTTGCCAAGTGCTTAACTTGTCAACAGGTGAAAGCAGAACATCGAAAACCCTCTGGAATGTTACAACCACTCCCTATCCCTAAATGGAAGTAGGATAACATTGCCATGGATTTTGTTAGTGGTTTGCACAAGAATCAGCAAGGAGAAGATACGGTTTGGGTGATTGTGGATCATCTCACCAAAGTGGCTAATTTCTTGCTGATTAGATCCACAGACTAAGTTAGTAAGTTGGGAGAAATTTATGTGAAAGAAATTGTTAGGCTTCATGGTGTGCCCAAGACTATAGTGTCTGACAGAGACTCTCGTTTTACTTCACAGTTGTGGCAAAGTCTACAGAAAGAGATGGGTACTAAGCTCAAGTACTTACACTTGGCAGAGTTTGCCTATAACAATAGTTATTAGGCGAGTATTAAGATGGCTCCATTCGAGGCTCTTTATGGAAGGCCCTACAAATCACCTACCTATTGGGTTGAATTCGAGGATCATGTTTTAACGGGACTAGATTTGGTGGAAGAAATGAATAACCAAGTCAAGTTAATAGAGAAGAGGCTGACTACAACACAAAGTCGTTAGAAGAGCTATGTTGAAAAAAGGAGAAGACCACTAGAATTCCAAGTTGGGGATCGGGTATTTTTGAGAATTAGTCCTCAGAAGGGCATCAAAAGATTCAGATTCAAAGGGAAGTTACCTTCGAGGTTTGTCAGTGTAATACCCCAGAATTTTGTTAAATAATTAAATAAATTAATTTCAAAATTCTTTTGAGTGCAAATTGTGGGATAACACATGAAAAATAAAATAAATTAGAGATATAGTGAAAATTAAACAAATAAAACCTTA
>JAJIYU010008310.1:0-18119 GCA_030144865.1 Tinospora cordifolia | reverse complement strand
ATTTCACATATTTTCCCATTTTTCTCATTTTCTCCAATAAATAATATAAATTTGAGAAAAATTGATGTAAATCATTGTATTTCCATTAAAAATTTCGGAAAATGTATATATTGGACCCGAATATTTTTGTATATCAAAACAAGGGTCGTCACAAAATCTTTCATCATTTTCGTTGTAGAGAGAGAGAGATAGAAAGAATTTCAGCGATGGGATTGATCGGAAGCTTGAGCACAGAGCAATTGCGCTCTTTTCTATTTCTCTTTTTTCTCTTTTGTTCTTTTTTTTCCTTTTTCTTTATTTTTTTATTTTGCCATGATGGTTTTAGCCAAGAAGCAAACTCGTTAACCCAAACCAAACCGAACCGAATCGAACCTGAACTATTTGGGTTGGTTTGAGTTATGAAGTTGAATGGTTTGAGTTGGGGCATATATTTGTCAACCCGACGTGTTTGGGTTAGGTTGTGGATTAACCACTAACCCGAGCCGACTTATCCCATGAACACCCCTATTTGAAGATATCCAACTTTTAGGCACACTATTTTTTTTTCTTTTTACACAAGTTTGATAAGACTAATTTTACCACAATTATAGCTTTTGAATACTCTCTCTCTCTCTCTCCCTCTCTCTCTTTATATATATATATATATTGTCTAAAAACTTGTACCAAATAGAACCTTCATCATGTAACACCACGTGTTCAAAGTGTAGATTATAACTCTTGGGAAGTGATTGAGCTGTTCAAGCTGATTCGAACATCCTAAGCTAATTAAAAATAGCCTTTAATAAAGGTGGAGTACTTTTATTAATGTCATACTTGGATCCTTTTAAACCATGGAACTGATCTAAACTCAATGTTTGGTTCAATTTATGATCATATTTGATTCAGATTTAGTTCAAAGTTTACAAAAAAATTAATTGATTGAGCTCAGTTTACAAATTATAATTAAAAAACTAATGCTAAATCGAATATAATAAAATATTTGAAAAATACTTTTTGGTCGGCATAGATATTGAATATAATAAAATATTAATATTGTTATTTGATTATGTATCTTTTATAGTTTCAAAATTTAAGTCAATTAATTTGAATTGAACCAAATTGAATAGTTTTAATTTGGTGTGAATGGCAAATTGATTTGGTTTCCGTTTGAAAATTTTAAACCAAATGTCTATTGGTTCAGTTTATGGACTACATATATATAATGTATTATGAACACGAACAACAACGACCGCATAGCGCAGTGGATTAGCGCGTTTGACTTCGGATCAAAAGGTCGTGGGTTCGACTCCCACTGTGGTCGGAACCGTTTTGTTCATTTTCTATAGCTTTTAATGTAGCTTGTGGAACAATTTCTCCTCTTAACCAAAATTTACTGGATAGAAAGGGAAACTCCTATATCTTCCAGATCTGGGGCTGATCACCTTCTAATCGACGACATGTAACTCAAACGTAAAGAAATTAATAGTCATTGGCCTGGCGATATTTCGCAAAGGCACTATCATTAAATTAATTAAAAGTTTCATAAAAATAAGTAGCAAGAAAAAATTCTGTTAAAAATTATTATAACTCTTGAATTTAGTTAATAAATTATTTAAAATTTATAAATATATGAAGTGGATCCTAAAATTTATAAGGGTGTTGCACCGCACCAACCGGCTATACTTTTAACTCTTCTTACCCACGGTAAAAACAAAAATAGATATTAAAATAATCAAATTTGTAAGGTTGTTGCTCCCACTTTCTCTCTCCCTACATTTTCTTCACACTCTATATTCCTTTTTTTCTAAATTCTCTACTCCTTTCCTATTGAAATGTCCTTGGGGCTGTCCTGTTGGTGACAACGCTTTTTATTTTTCACTGTTAATCTTCAAAATTTTTATGAAGTTAGAAAAATCTATAACACTCGTGATTTTTAGATCATTAAAAATGATGTTATAGTTTAATTTTACTTGGCTTTCTTATTAATTAAAAATTTACTCGTAAATTTATTCTCTTCTCCTTTTATCTTGAAACATTTACAAGTTGATTGAAGGTTTGTTAATAAATTTTTATCATACTTTGCTCCTTTTCTCTAAAAACATCCATAGGGGCTTTCTTTTCGATGAGGGCCCTTTTATTATTTCTCCATTAATCTTTCTATATATTTTGCAAAAATCTATGACATTCTGTAACATTTCGGCTTCCGAACCTTTAACATTTGTTATAGGCGATATATTTGTCTTACAATTTGAGACGTAATTATATTTGTATATAGTTATTCTTGCTTTTTATTCGAAAACTGAGATATTACTATTTTTTGCATCAATCATTCTCATTTCCTTGTTGCATCGGGGTATATCCCAAAATATAAAAAGTGCATATATAAATTGGCTTAAAAATAACATTAGGATCATATAATAACTAAAAAAAAACTTTGATTTAATATTGAAATGAAGAATAAATTTATGGGCCTCATGACCAAGTTTTAACAACTAATATTTGGCTTAGTGGTCGAACTTCAACTGATAAACAAAACAAAATATGGTGGGTCATTGTCATACACTAAGAGTTTGAGAATATTCAAAAAAAAAAAAATTTAAAAACCTGCACAACTACTGCTGTAACCAAAATTGGTACCATAGTAGTGTGTCATGCTTGAAAGAACAGAATTTTGTGTGATGATACCGCAATACTGAATTCAGGTACCGTGAAACTGCGACAAAAATACAAAATTTTTGAACATACACAGTGTTACTGGGATAACCTGAGCGTTATCGCGATATTGCGATATAGAACAATACGCTACCGTGTTCCTTATCACAGTACTCACAAGAATCCCAAAACCTACACCTTCATGCATTGGTTCTCTCTTCTCTTATGTATGAGATTCTATTGCATTGTATTGTAAACATAAATCATGTACTATACTGCGCAGAATGACATTATAACTTTCTATCACTGTTTTTTTTGCCGTTTTCCTATTGTTCGTCTCATCGAAATGCTTCAAATGTGGTTAATGCTCTGTTTCAGTAACTAGAGTATTTGAAATTTCAGATAATACTGCAGCTGTGATGACACTACATAGTTTTCACTTGAATCAAACCACCTTTGTATATTCGTCCGAAATGGTGCCTTAGTTCCAGTTCTTTATAGACTATGTAGCTTGTCTTCTAACAGTGTTCGTGGGACAGCTTCCATGGATGGAGATGGTCAAGAACCAATCTAAAATGCATGAGAAGAAGGAAGTGTCACAGAAGGCAACTGGAGAATGTGCTTCAGTGATTAGGGTTCTTTGCGGAATGAGTTCGTGCGATTAGGGTTCCCTCTGCACATATAAGATAACTTAGCAATCCAGACCTTCCATGTTTGATTTTTCAATTGTAATACCGTGATATTGTTCCCAGTATTGCAATATTTGGAACTGTTTCTAATCGCAGTGTCGCAATATATCTTCTGGGCACCACGATAACACGTCTGTGTCCCAAAACTTTGAGTTTTCTAATTGCAATATCATGGTATTGTGTTTCAGCATTGTAGTATCACGTCTACGTCCTAAATTTCGTATTTTTTATTACAATACCATAGTACCTGAATTCAATATTGCTATATCGTCATGCAAAATTATACTCTTTCTAGCACAACGCACTACCGCACTGCCACGGTAGTCATGCTGGTTTTTTATTTTATTTTTTTTTTTTGAGTATTGTAAAACTCTTAGGGTATTACAATCTACCCCCTTAAAAGAATTTCATCCTTGAAATTTAAAAGTGATCACATACCTGTATGTTGTCCTTCTATCAGCTGCTCCTGGTAAAGAAATCTAGGTACTTCTTCTGCATTTCACTCTCTAACTCCCAGGTAGCCTCTTCTAGGTAATAGTGTCTCCATAAAACTTTGAGTAAAGGGATGTCCTTAGTTCTGAGGCTCTATATTTGACGATCTGATATCCTAATTGCTAGTTCTTTGTAAGTAGAATCGTCTCGAATATTGACTTCCTCCCAATGTATGATATGAGAGGGGTCCGACTCATACTTACACAACATTGATACACGAAATTTGTTATGGGTTGAGGACATTATGTTTGGCAATTCCAGCTCATAGGCACACTCACCAACTCGCTAGATTATTTCAAATAGATTGATGAATCTAGGTGATAGCTTTCCTTTGACCCCAAAACATTTAATCCCCTTCTGTGGGCTGATCCTCAAGAATACCCTATCACTAGTTTGAAACTCAAGTGGTGTAACACCCCAATTTTCAATAAGACCTTTGTTCATGTGTGGATCGTCGCTCGATGAAAATCGAGATGCTACTAAAATTTTCTTATGTCAAAAATCTTTTTCTTGAAAAAATAGTTCATAATCATTAGTTCTCAAGTCAATGTTTGGATAATTTCTCATACAAAATAGAAGAGTTGAAATAATTCTCTTGAACATTCCCTGGATTCCATAATACAAGTTATCAATAATGCAGCAGAAAATGCTTTAAAACTACTCATTTATGACAAAACCATTAAAAAAGGAAAGCCATTGAAAAGTAAAACAACTAAAGTTAAACCAATGTAAATACATTAAAACAATCCAGTAAAATATATAAAACAAGACCTCCAAGTCACCTATCCCGGATGATTTCCCCACGAGGTGTCCAATCAGAGTGCGAGTCTTCTGATGTAAGTCAACATACTTTTCGTCCAGGTGTACCTGAAAAATAAAGTGGGAGTGAGCTCAAAAGCTCAGTGGATCGATCCTACACATCATATGTATTATACAGACCCAATCCAAAACATTACAAACACTTTTAAACATTAGACGTTCAAACATTCATTTGTTTCAGTTGTACTCTAAGACTGGAAGAGGGTTGAGATGCCTCTCGGTATTCCCTGTGATCCAAATCAAATCTCAGAAGGTTCCAATAACCGTCTAAAATCAATCGACACTCATCTCATAGCCTAAAAGAGCGTACTTATCGCGACTCATACCTTCTCCCAAAGGCTTCGAGCTGTCACAATCAGCTCCGGGTGGGAATACCTACGATCCGCCTTGTAGCTCGACAATCTCAAGCGATGACATATAGGAGATGCCACCTCGATCCGCTTCAGGCTCGTCAATCGCATTGGTACGTGGATTCTTAATAAACCATCATCTTATTTTTGTTTTACAAACAATTTCATTCATGTCAACCATCACACATATCATGAAAAATAAATCAAATAATGCAAGCTATTCGTACCAGTAAATAATGAAATCTAAATGCATGATTTCTTATTAACGCATGCTAGAGATGAACGAAGCAAAATTTAAATAAATTATCACACCATCAGCCAAGTAAGCCAAACAAGTTTAATCAATTTTATAACAAAATTCTAATAATCCTAGAACTATTCAACCAAATGCTTTGAATCTTAAATCCATATAATACAAATGAGCAAGGAAGTCGCGTCCACCTGATTTCCTGATCTTCAGGTTTCCTTGCTTTCCTTCGAAATCTTCGATATTCGAAATCTATAATCTGAAATTCAACAGTTAATGAGATTCACTAATTTCCTAATTCAAATTCAATGTTATTCAAGTTATTCTCAAGCTCAAATACTTTCTAAAATAATCTTGTAGTCTAGATATCAGTTTCATACATTAAAATTTATTACTTAAGTATTCCTAAATTTCTTAATTTTTATGATTTAAATAAATTATTCATATTTTTAAATAAAATAATTACGAACAAAATAAGACTTCTAATTGTCACAACTTTAGTCTTATTCGTATTCAAAATTTCTAATCTCTTTCCTATAAAAGATTAAAGTTTATCAAGGTTTCTTATTATTGTTGTTGTTATTATTTTCACACTAGAATATTCTTTTATAGTGTATGATCTCATTAAAATTTTTTAAAATATTTATTGACTAAATTACCGAATCCACTTTTCTAAAATTCTAATTTCTCTTTTCAGATTTTCTACTGTTCAAATGTAAGTTAATTTACACACATTTATATACATACATATTTTTAATTTGTTATAACTAAATTTTATTTAAGGTTACAGAAATAAAATAATTAATTAACTACGCTAACATCGTACCTTTCAATTTTTTTGTCTCAGTTGAAATTCACGTTAGTGTCTTCAATTCCTTCGAGTACGTTGAATTCGCTTTTGTTCTACATTCTAATTCTTTGCCATCAATTTAATCCGCACTAGTCCATTCCAACATCCAATTCTCAAGCAAATTTGTCATAATATTACTCAATCAAATAACTAAATTCCGTCATTTGATTTTCTTCTTTTAGAGCAATGGTTTCACTATTATAAAACCAAAACTCATTACAACAATTTTATCCGATTAATCTCCATCAAGTTGTTTTACCACCTAAAATCCTTCAAACACCCACTCCAACGTCTAGCAACACCATTAAGTCAAGAACTAAGAATTTTCTTCCAATTTCTGTTAAACAATTTGCAATTCAAACCAAAACCAAGAACAACCCGTATCTCAAACTAAGTAATTCCATCTAATTCACGAACCAAGAAAGAAAATCAAAACGAAAATTCCTTTCCTCACCTTCTCCATTTCCCGGTCCGTTAAAACCAGAATTGGAGCTAATAAGGTGATGTGTTCCTTCAATTTCCTGTTGAACCATCTTCCCTGTTTTTTCATTGGTTAGCTGAACCATAATGGGAATTTCCGGCTCACTCACGAACTAGCTTGCTCAAGTCCAAAAATCCGACTGCTGATGGTTCCCTTCTTCTTCGGTCGTCTTCTTCATCTTCTTCTTCAGCTATCGTTCGGCGGTACTGGCAGCAGCAGCAGCAATCACAAAAAAGGGCATTACTCTGGTTCTTCTTCCTTCAGCAATTTGCAGCAGCCGATTCCTTCTCATCTATCATCGTTTCTTCTTCGTTTGGTGATAGCACTAGCAACGGTAACAGTAATAGCAGCCATGATCACAACAGAGCATCCTTTGCTCTGTTTCACTTTCTTCTTTACTCTTCTTTTTCCGTCCGACCACAGCTATGACCGACAGCCAGTGTCCTTTGCCTTCTTCTTATTTCCAGCTTCTTCCTTCACCTTCCTCTGTTCTCTGCTGTGATGCACGGCCAGGCAACCCCAAAACCAGCTAGCTCCGTTACTATCCATCAAGCACAACACCAGAAATTCAGTCTTCATTCATGAATCTGCAGCTCCTTCCATTGTTCACTCCACTCCTCTTTGCGCAGTGACATAACAGCCATAGCAGCAACATCGTCCTCTGCCTCAGTCCACTCACCAATTTCTCTTGTTCTGTTCTCCGATTTCCAGCCGGCAGCCATGTCTTCATTTCCCAGATTTTGGATGTTCTTCACTCTTCAAACTCCATTCGTTCGGATGTTGCCACCAACCCCAGCATGTTGCTGATTTCTTCCTCTTCTCCACGCTCGGATTGCAGCAATTGTTCTTTTTCCCTTTCTCTTCTCATGCAACGCACCTCAAAGCAACGGCAACCAACTAATTTTGATCACCCTTTGATCTCAAACGCACCAGTTCTCTTCTTATTTTCTTCCCTGTTCGAGACTATTTCGGCGTCTTCATCCCACGCACCGCCCATGCTACTCTCCATTCTTCCGTCCATTTCTACAGATTTCGGTCCCTTTTTTTTTTTTTTTTTATTAACTTTGATCCCAAAAATTCAGATTATTACTTATTATACATTCATATCTATTAATTGTTTAATCCTTATCATAATTTATAACTTTATAGGATTTTGATTTTTTTTCCCACTCATTTCATTGCCATAAAAACTGTGTTATAACTATTATATGTTACTAATTATATGCATTAATCAATTACAACTATTTCATTGCCATAAATAAAATAAGTTTATATATGTTAAATTATTTATTATTTTATAATAAATAGACTAATCATTTATTTTACTTCTGCTCGCGATGTAACGTGCTCGTAGCATTCTGGAGTGTTACAAGTGGTATTCTCCTCTTGTCTCCATAGCTCTTCTGCTTACGATGAGCTGTGGTTAACCTCTTTTGGATCTGTTTCACTTGTTTATTCCTCTCTTGTACTAAGTCTGGCCCTGTGAGTACATGCTCCTCAAAGTCTACCTATCAAGATGAAGATCTACAAGGTCTACCAAAGAAAGCTTCATACGGAGGCATCTAAATGCTACCTTGTAGTTGTTATTATAGGCTAATTCCACTTAGTGTAAGTATTTGCTCCAATTATCCTAGAAGTCAAGGTCGCAAGCTCTCAACATGTCCTTTAGAATTTGTACTACTCTCTTAGATTGCTCATCTATTTGAGGATGAAAGCCAGTGCTCATGGTGAGTATACTTCCTAACTCTTTTTGTAGGTTTTGTCAGAACTGAGATGTGAATCCAAAATCTCTGTCTGACATTACAGCCTTGGGTACACCATGTAGCCTCACTATTTCCTTGACATATAGTTATCCTAGCTTTCCAACTGTATCTTTAGATCGGATGGGTAGGAAATGAGCTACCTTCGTGAGATAATCTACGATCACCAATACTGTGTCTTCACCCTTCTGGTTTTTGGGTAGCCTACTGACAAAGTCCAATGCAATATTATCCCATTTTCACTTGAGAATCGAAAGTGGTTGCAACATTCTTGAGGGTTTCCTGTGTTCGGCCTTCACCTGCTAACAGGCTAAACATTTACAAACACATTTAGCTGTGTCCTTATACCTCTCCACCAAT
Source organism: Tinospora cordifolia (assembly GCA_030144865.1). Lineage (NCBI taxonomy): Eukaryota > Viridiplantae > Streptophyta > Magnoliopsida > Ranunculales > Menispermaceae > Tinospora > Tinospora cordifolia. The sequence continues at coordinate 9,440 of JAJIYU010008310.1, read as the reverse complement.
AGTTCTTCTTGAGGTTCTAGTACATCTTATCACCTCCTAGTTGCACTATGTACTAAGTCTGATGAGGTTCATCTAGTATAGTTCTTCTACTATGGCCAAGAAACTTGCCCGTTTTCATCAAGAACTCATACTTGCTCAACTTAGCATACAGCTAATTTCTTCTAAGTATTCCCAATACAATATTCAGGTGTTCTACATGTTCAGCCTTTGATCTGGAGTAGATTAGAGTATCGTTTACAAACACCGCTACGAATTGATGCAGACACTGTCGTAAGACTTTGTTTATCAGGTCCATAAATGCATCCGGTGCGTTAGTCAAACTAAACAACATCACTGTGACTCGAAATGCCCATATTGAGTTTTGAAGGTTGTCTTATGGATGTCTACCTCCCTGATCCTCAATTGGTGATAACCTGACCTCAGATCAATTTTGGAGAAGTGAATCACTCCCCTTAACTGATCGAATAGGTCATCTATTGGGTAAAAGATACTTATTATTTATGGTCACTTAGTTGATCTTCCTATAGTCAATACATAGCCTCGTTGAGTCGTCTTTTTGGTTCACAAATAGTACAGGAACTCCCCATAGTGATTTACTAGGTCTAATGAATCCCTTATCACGGAGTTCATCTAGCTGCGTCTTAAGTTCAATCAACTCCACTAGTGCTATTCTGTAGGGAGGAATGGCTATAGGATTTGTGCTTGGATGCAGTTTAATCTTAAACTCCACTGTCTGTGTGGTGGTAGTCCAAGTAAATTATCTGGAAACACATTTGGATACTCTCGCAGTACATGTATCTCTTGAACATCTTTCAACTCCCTAATATCATCATCTAGGACTTGTGAAATGTCCTCACTCTGCCTTATGCAATGTAGCATAGAAGTCATAAGGCTTTGAGGTAGTCCTTGCATATCCTCCTTGACCTTCACTACTTCACCAGATTGTAGAGCCAATGTAATTCTCCATCTCAAGCAATCAATCTAAGCCTAGTATTTGGTCAACCAGTGTATGCCTAGTCTCACATCATAACCACAGAAAGATAACACTCTAAGGTTGATAGTTATCAGTTTATCTCCAAATCTCAACTTACATGTACAAGTTTTTTGGGGTAGTCAATTTAGTTCTTATAGGAATAAGTACATACAATGGTTTTAGTGGTGTTGATGTCATTAGTTGTAATCTCATAACTAGGTCTTCTGACATAAATGACTTAGTGGCACCTGAATCGAACAAGATCTTATCAACAACATTAAATGGTAGAAATGTACTTTCGATAGTCAAAGCTGGGTCCACCTGTTCATCCTCAATAGCCAACCTCAGGCTTGATTTTGTCTGCCCTACTGTTGTTGTTGCTAGGGTTGCCTCTGTTGTGGTTGCTATCGTCCACATCTACCTTGGTTCTTGCCTTGACCATTAATCTGCCCTTGGATCTATCTCTTTGTCCTTGTTTATGACAGTCCTTGGCAAGATGCCCCTTCTGTCCACAACTGTAGCAAGCTCCTTCTCTCCAAGCCAGTTGTTTGTCAATTTTGCCCTAGTTCTGTTGCCTTAGTGGCTAGTTCTTGTTCTAATTCTTTTGGTTCTCTTGTAACTCTTTCCTATTGCTTGGTCACTTGCCCTTATTTCTCACCTTCTGCTTAAAGTTGACCTCTTACTTCGTTAATAGTACTTTTTCCATTACTTCCCTATAAGTCTTTAGACCCATTGGCATCATACCTTGCGAATTTCAATTTTCAGGCCTTTTGCAAACCTATTGGCCTTCATTTTCTCATTCTTGATCAGTTTATGTGCAAACTTGGCCAATTTAATGAACTTGACCAATTCAATGAACTTGACCTCATACTCAAACAGAGTCTTGTCTCTCTAAGTCAACCTAAAGAACTCAAACTGCATCTGCATTAGTGTAGCCTCTAGAAAGAAATTTTCATAGAATACTTCTCTAAATTCTTCCCAGTTTATGTGTCAAACATTGGTGTTTGGATCTACCTTCAACATCTGCCACTAACTCCTAGCAAGTCTTTTAAACTGATGTGTGGCCAGCACAACTCTGCAGGCCTTCTAGCCCTTAGCACATCTTGGTGTTCATCTAACTCTTGGTACCACTAATCTGTAGCCATACCGTTAGATGTACCATCAAATTGGAAAGGTTGGAGTTTTTGTAACTCCATCAACATGACCCTTTGCTCTTTGCCCTCAATTTCCTCCTCCGGTCTCCGATGCATTAGAAACTCTAGCATGAGTCTAGCTGTTGTATCGATATTTACTCTTGAGGTGGGGCCTGTACCTCCAGCTCTGGTGGCGCTTGTACCTACATTTGTGGCAACGACAATAATCTAATGATCTATTCAGTAACCGGTTTGGTAATCTCATCCCAGAACTCTAGAGTCAACATAGCCCCAACTTGAGCCTTAGTTTGATTAACCTATGTTCCCTACCCCTGGGGTTTAGAATCAGATGCAGCAGCTCTCGTAGTATGTCTCTTGGATCCGGCCATTTATCTACAACCAAGGATCCATCCAATCATCATAAGATTGATTATAAACACCCTTATACATTAAATTGAACTCATATTAATTTTGTCGTACTAACATGACTCTAAACTCGAGACATAATTCTGTAGTAGAACCTCAAGAATTAAAGTTGATAATTATTTTGCACAAATCTTGGCTACCATAGTACCATCCCTATACCGCGGTATTGATAGGTTAATGAACACCATATGATAATAATTTTGTTCTCTTTGGCATACAACACACCCATTTGACTTGAAAATCATTAGATTATGAGTTCAAAATATTAGAAATATAATAAATATTAAAAAATGGTATTAAATCACTAAAGGTTTAAGGCTACGTGATGAGTGGAGTAACAAAGCAAAGATTTGTAAGGAAGTGAGCGAAATAATAGGTGAAAATGACTGTATACTCTCTTTAATATTATTTCAATCTCGAATGTAAAACATGACTATATGTTTACTTTTATGAGCTTAGAAGCAGGCTAGGAATGACATGTTACTTGTTGCATATTTGTGTATACCTCTGATATTTTGATAGTATTTTACTGATTTCTGTCATTAAATAGTATGCTAAGAATATGCCATTAGTGCTATTTGTTAAATAACATGATCTGTGTGACTTGTTACATGATAAGTTATCAACATGTTTAGTATATACATGTACCGTGATGATGAGATAAATTATGCATGCTAGTGGTCACTACATAAGGATAATTAAGATTCTAACCACGTATTGAGGCTATGATACATATACTGTGGCCATAGTCTAATATCATTGTGGGTACTTCCCCACCTTGGGCGAGTTCTATGCTATTATTAGAGTAGTTGAGATGGGACTGAGGATCGAGTGAGACCTCACATTTAAAGTTGTGTCATGATTAAGAATTAGCCCTTTGGGCATCACTTCCAAGAGTTCAGACATAGGGGAATAAAGAGGAGATTCCTTTATGTCCTTAACTTCAATAATGTTTGAGATGTGCTGTAGGGTCTTGAGATGGGCATCACTAGGCTCTTGAGCTCACCCCACCAATCTACTTTCTAGGTAATAACTGAAGACACTTGTGCTGACAAGTAAAGGAGACAATTTTGTAGTTCAAGTATACTTTTCAATAGTTGAGGTATAGGAGTTGGAGTCCTTTTACCGTTTTGGTTGTAGGGTATGAGACCCACATTTGATTTATGTTTGGTTGCCTCATTTATTGACTTTAGGCACGAGACTAAGTAATTCTTCTTTGACTCATTTGAACTCAGGCCACTAGGTTAGAGTGTTTTATTCTTCATGAGTTTAATCATATTACTGCTAGTTGACATGCTATCCCCATGTTTCATCATGCATAATATTATTCTCTATATTTTTGCACTTTGATATTTTATTGGGATGTTTATGATTAAACAGAAAGAATATAAGTAATGTCATGGTTACCGAATATTGAAAGCAGGAGTAACCGCATATCTAACTTGATTATATCTCGAGTTGAGAGACGGAGACACCCAGCCAATGGCAATTGTGACACGATTCGAGGGCCAGGGTGTTACTGTCATATGCCCTAGAATTGAAAAATAGAAAATGAAGTTCATTTCCTACAACTTCCTCAACTGGGAGGTATACTTCTACTAATAACTATTTCCATATTGCTTGTCAGCACAAGTATTTTCAATGGTTACCTGAAAAAGAGTGAGTGGAGTGAGCTCGAGAGCCTAGTGCATAGTACACAATATATCTATTAGCGACTCCGCAAGTGTACGAGATTGCAGTAGTAATAACCAGTAAGATCAGGTATTGTCCTCAGGGAAAAAGGATTGGTTTGTGATTTCAAATCTCAAATTTACTATTGATCAAGGCTTTATCAAGACTATACTGAATGTGATTGAATTAAACTAAAAATTAGAAATTGCTCTAAACAGAAGTAATAGTAGTTGAAAGAAATCAAAGTATGGATATGTCTAAGATAGTGACTGCCGCTGCATAGTTTGCAATCCTTCGTTGTCATTATCAATCACTTAATCCATGAGCTATTGCATCAATAGCTGAAACCCTTTCCCAAGGTATTTCAACATTCACTAGATTTGTTTTGTCAGACCTTCTTCCGAGGTGTTCACTTAACAACCTACGTGTTATGTTCAGCAAGTCCTGTGCAACTCCCTAGATTGGTCAATAATCTCCTGATAAATCAACTGGTCTAAGTCCAAATTGTGATATCAACCCTTTAGGCTTCTCTCTCGAGATAGACCAAAGTATTAAGTTCAATACATCTATGGCTAGTAGACGTAAGGCTTTAAGTCTACACAATAAAGAATGGAGTCTATAACTCAATAACAACAATTAGATATCACAAACTATGTATTGAACATCACATCCTAGATAGTAAATCTGATTAGCTAGACATGAATTTAAAGAAAATTATAAAATTAAATTCAAAGGAGTAATATATACTCAAAACTCTTAAACAATCTTCAATTCTCAATGAAAATCTAGTTTTTCATGCCCTAACAGCCGTCACAGTGATTTCTTTTCGATATTAGGTCCCCTCAACTCTAATTACCCTTTTCTATTTATAGTCCCACACTAAAAAACCTAAAAATTACGAAAATCTCGTTAATCAATCAAGTGACCGTGGTAAATGATTTCTATGTCAAAACCTAGAAATTCTCCATGTTCTGTCCACCGCGGTCTGTCCAGTTTTTGTGGAAATCATGTTCTAGTAACCGCGGTCACCAGTGCATTGTATACTGATTTTGTTCTTCTACTGTTACTGCGGTCTTCAGTTCTTGGAACACGGTCTACTGGTATTTTCTCTTGATTCCATCTCTTATTTGCCTTCTTCTGATGCATTCTTCTTGTGTGCTTCAACCTGTATCCTGCAATACACTCAATTCCTTTCCCAAACATCATTTTCTCATAAAAGAATATCAAATCTATAGAAAACAAGGCTTAAAAGTTATTAAACAATGTAAATCCCTAACTACATGCAACTATTGTTAATTATCCAATTCTTTACTTCTATTCTCCCTTATTTCTTATAAAATGCAACATTTTACCTCTTCTAATGTTAGTTTGCCATGCAACTAACAAATACCCCAAAACTTAGACTATTGTTCGTCCCCGAACAATGATTCTAATATAAAATTAACATGTCATGCCATATAAAATTTAAATTCTTTTTCACTTATCATTATAACCTCAATTTTTCATTCTTATAGCTTATGACTCATTAACACTTCCTTAGGGCCATTCAGATTGTCTAGATTTTTAGTTCATCCTCTATCCTTTCTCAACTTTACCCTTTCATCTGTAGTATCTCAATCCTCCTAGACTTTGTAAGTGATTTGCAGGTACCATCTCACTCATAGAAATCATTTCCTAATACTTAAGTACACAGACCCTCTCAATTCTCTCCTCTATCTATCTTTTATTTAAGTCAAACTATAGTCAGGATTAGTGGTCTTCCTTTTAAGTTGTAATGTGTTATGGCTCAAGGTACACGTGTAATAGGAATTAAATCTGACTCAAGTGTACACTCATAGAAATAATAACAACCTATTTGTGTCTGATCTATCAAATATATCTTGATCCTTCTATTTAGTCCTTTTTATTCTTGTTCATAATCACAACCTTGTTTTTATAGTTCCCCCAAACTTATTTCATCATGTGCACTCCAACTTATATTCATATGTACACTCATACAAAAGTGGAAAGTGCAGCTATCATTGACAATACTGAAATACTAAAAAAAATTAATATAACTCTCTTTTTTTTTCAAAGTAAAAGTCGAAACTAAAACTGAAAACATATGTATTTCAATGTTAGCATTCCCTCCTTTCACATAATCAGAATAAGTATTATTAAAACCATGAGTGCACACAAATAGGTATAACTGAGATATTCATAAAAAGATAAAGTGTTTATATATATAATGTTTAGGTTCATAACAAGAAAACAGGCTATAAGCCTCAAAATTGGTTACAAAGGATTAGAAATGTTGGGATCGGCCTTTAAGCTATGACTCAAACAATGATGGCCTACTTCATTTCCCTTCTATAGTAATTCCTAAGCAGTGTTCAAGACAGATTTGATTATTTTAAGAGTTTGTGGGAAATTCTCTCCACTTGTGGTTTGGTTCCTACTCCTCACTTTCCTCAGTCTTCAGATTCTTAATCTACCTAAGACTACAGAGATCTGTTAAGGTCAAATTTCATACGAACCAAGCACATAAACTATTTGAAAGTACCCTAGTTCTTTGTCTCATCACACTAGAGGAATTTTCAATTTCATAGGTTACTCAGTAAAAATTTTCAAAAATATGGCATGGATCTAGCCTAAGTGACATCTATATGCTCTATATGCTCATGTCCTTGCTAATGTGCTCATGTATTATCACTAAATAAACAATCCTAATATCTAAATGTCCTGAGAGAATTTCAATAGCTATGCATGTGATATGTCCATAAATATATGTAATTTAGAAGCATTGATGCACACAAAATATGTAAATATAAAGAAAATAAAAATAAAAATAAACCTAAAATGAACAACCTGAAATGAACTTGAAGAAAAATTTCTTCAGTGCGCACCCCCAAACTTATATTGTGCTTTGTCCTCAAGTGCACATAGAGACGTAAACATGGGCAGGGTAACACATCACACATGCATTCAAAGAAAAAGAAAAAGAAAGAATTAGTCTGGAAATTATGGCAAAATATAGATTAGCATTGGACCAGTGAACTAACAGTCAGAAATAATGCATTAACAGAAGAAAAGAAAAACATAAGAACCACAAAAGTACAAAAGTTTGAGTTTCCAAGAGCAAACAAAAGAGAAGCAACAGAAGAATCGAAAACAATGGTGCTCAAAGATTTGCACCGAAGACTTCGTCCTTCGTAATAAAGTCATTGAAATTATCACCACCACCGTCCTCATCATCATCATCATCATCATCATCTGCAGGGACCACTGGCGGAGGCAACTGTACTGGAGGTACACAACAAGTCATCTCCATGTAAGGCAAGGCTCAAGGAAGAGGAGGAAAAGCTGCAGCCATATCCGGGTCCTTACGATGCATCTACTCGGTCATGTATGCCATCCAATGCATCATAGTGTGCTCAGTGGTAGATAGAGATGTAGCAGCGGCTAAAGAGGAACTGAGGAGCATCCGCAGGGCGTGTAGAGGCTGAGGCAGGATCAGTAGCAGGTGGGGGAGACTCAATAGAGGCCCTACGCCTCTTGGAAGTGGTGGATGTGAGCATCTTCACCGCAATATGATCCTTCATCTTCAATAAAGGCTATGTTTTTTCCCAAACGACCCCCACCTATCTGCATAATTCTGTAATCAAAGTAGGATGTGGCAGACCTGCATTGGTTCTATCTATAGCAGACTAGATAGAACTAGAGATGAGCGCCCCAATATTAATCGAGAGTCCCTTCACGATGCAGTAAACTAACACCGCTCTCTCTACTGTCACTCTGTTAATGGCCAAAGAGGGAAGTAAATTGGCACAAGTTAGATACACCCAAACCTTAGCCTTAGTCTTGAACATAGTCTTCATGAGGTTGACGGGCTTATTGTTATTGCAAATCCATGATACTCCGTCAACACACAGTGTCCGAAGAACCTCATCCGGATCAAATCTTGGCAACAAAGTGTAGTAGTCGTCCAGAGAGTTAGTGGGAAGACCATAGACCTCATTAATAGCAGCAGCATTGAATGGCACCCGCTTACCCCATGCCCACACTGATGTACCTTCGCGGTTAGGGGCATTGGCATAAAATTCTTGCATGATTGAGAACACTGTGGTGCCGGGCGCCTGAATCAGCTTCCCCCAATTTCTTGCAGCTATGACAGTATCAATACCCAATGCACATTCCTCATTTATCAACATGATTCTTCTCTCAGGAATCAAGTGTTTGTTTGAGCGAATTATATTAAACCTCTGTTTGGCGTTTGTTGTTTTGAATCTGTTCCTATTAGAGGGTAGAGGAGGAGGTTCTTGTTGCTTCCCTTTAGAAGTAGGCATTTTCATTCTGGGAGGCCTGCAAACATAGAGATTAAGGGCAAGGAAAACAACAAGATTCATATATAACAACGCATCAACCATTCAATGAAATTGACCAACATATAGTTTTTGTGCATGGTCTAAGCGTTATAATCATCAAAGTCATTCAATAGGCATAAAACATTGAATCTTGTATTGCTTATGATGTTGAATGACATAAAAATAGATGAAAAGGCACCTCATTACGTGAAACAACACATCTACAGGCCTAAATTGCTCAGGAACACGAAATAATGCAAGTCTTAGTGCAAAATTGATTCACATAGTATGCATATTTAGAGTCAAGAAGAAAATAATGTGAGTCATTGAGCAAAATCACCATGTAAGCATAAGAGAACACACAAAACATTCCTAAATCATCTAAACACTCAAACAAATGCAAGAAACTAAGAAGAAATCAAAGAAAATCATTTACATTTTAACTGAGAAAGGGTGAAATGCTTGAAATCTTAAAGAGGAATCTCGAAAACCAAAGACAAACTCAGATTTTCAATGCAAAAATGAGTATAATGACCGTGATCTGTCATTTAAAAGATGCATGGACCGCGGTCCATGTGCCTTTTCAATGTTTTAAAAACAAATACTCGAACTGTGGACCGCAGTCTATAGGTTATACTGTGTTCATGGACCACAGTCCGTGTGTATACCAAAAAAATATGTTCTGCCAACCACGGTCCATGCAACTACTTGTGCTGGTAACCGCGATCCATGGACTTCCTTCACAAATTTCCGTTCTGTTGACCGCGGTGTTAGTTACATAGCAGACTAATTATATTTTAGGTATTTTATGTATAATATGCATTAGTGTAATGGAAAATTTAGAATATTTGCTTATATTTAGTTAAATATGCATTTAGAGCATTGTTGCATCAT
>JAJIYU010008309.1:0-18135 GCA_030144865.1 Tinospora cordifolia | reverse complement strand
GATTATGATTGGATTGGATCACAGGGAATACCGAGAGACATCTCAATCCTCTTCCGATTTTGACTTCGACCAAAATTAAATGAATGTTTGAAACGCCTAATGTTTGAAAGTATTTGTAATGTTTTGGATTGAGTCTGTATAATGCATGTGATGTGTAGAATCGATCCACTGAGCTTTCGAGTTCACTCTCATTTCTATCTTTCAGGTATACATAGACTTAGAATATTGTAGCCTATGTCAGAAGACTCACACTCTGATTTGGACACCTCATGGGGAGGTCGTTCGGGATAAGTGACTTGGAAGTCATATTTTATGTAATTTTACTGGATTGTTTTAATATATTTACATTGGTTTCACTTCGATTGTTTTATCTTTCAATGGCTTTCCTTCTGTAACGATTTTGGTTTAAATGAACGGTTTAAAATATTTCGCTGCATAGCTTATGATTTAATCGGTAAAATTATTGTGATTTTCTATCTTGCACAAAATATCTTCATAGAAATTGACTTGAGAACTAAAGTTTATGAACTTGATTTCGAAGAAAAAGATTTTGACAGAACGAAACCTAACGTAGCATCTCAATTTTCATCGGGCTACGATCCACACGTGAATGGAGGTCCGGTCGAAAATTGGGGTGTTACAGGAACTTCGCAGTGAAACGTACTTTGAAGTGAGTAAAAACAAGCTAGATCAAGGAGGTGATAGTAGAAAAAAAATAGCTGAGATCTCCGAGAAAGTAGATTAGAGATCACTCTCAATATAGGTGGCAAATGGTGAAAACTATGTACCTAATAGTAACACCACAGGTGTGATTATGTAAATGCAACCAATAAGGTAGAACACTAGCCATTGTATATTTTTCGTTTGCAGTGACATACATAGTCTTGTTCGAGATCTTATCAAATGTGGAGAGCAGAAGGACAATTTTTGTAAATTAACCATTTGATATATTCGAAGTAAATCCTCAGGCTATGAGAACTTTACCCCTCTGTCCGAATTGAACAGATGTTTGAACAGATACGAACCAAACTTCCTAAAACATTCCCGTTCATATCTCATCTTATACTAGAGAGGAAAACATCTTATATATATGGCCTTTGGGATGAAGAAAAGTCTAGCTGATTTTGGTATTGTGACTTAATGCATTGCTCCAACAAGAGTTAATGACCAATACTTGATGAATGCTCTCATGAAGATCAATGCTGAACTTGGTGGCTCAAATTCTTGGTTGTCAGTCGAATAATCTCCTTCAAATGCTGGGATCTCTAAGGATCTAACTATCATTCTTGGAATGGATGTTTCACACGTATTTCCGGTCAGTATGGTCTGACTCTATTACTGTAGTAGTTAATTCTAGATAATGACCATTGATCTCTCGGTATAGGGTGTCTTTAAGAACAAAATCGTCCAAGGCTAAAATGACATAATATAATACTTAGGTAAGTACCTATCTAAGCCATTAGTACCAGAACCTTATTTTCAAAAAGTCACAGTGGCTCACTTTGAGAATTGTCAGATTGCATAGTGAACGAGGATGAAGATGTTGGAATAGCATCAAGTTTATTCTAGGTAAGATCATACACTAAGTTATGGGTAAGTTTCTAAAATTCTTGTATGGATATGTCATGGATATCACGTATGATACCTAGGATGGGGTATCATAGTTCTTATACTAAACTACGTCAACAATTATGAACTGATAGTTCTTCTTGGCTCTCATTCGGAAAAAAGCTACATTTACAATCTTTTTACTGGAAATAAGACGTACATTATTCCAAAATTATCAATGACAGTTGAAGGCATGATCACTCAAGAAAGATGAGGGTTATTAGTACAGTTAGCTTAATTATGTGAAAGACTTGAATGAATTTTAATTGCTCCTTAGAGGAGGTTGTCAGAGAAGAAACGAAATCGTAACTGACAGCAGAACAAGACGATGAATTTAAGATGGGTGGATACATGCCCTAGTGAATTTATGAATCTGAAACAAAATGACGACCTGGGGGTACATGGAAAGATTCTCGATGCAAGATCAAAGTAGCGCAGCGAAAGAATAGTGGATCACTGCAAAGACGGACCGCTTTGACGATATGCATTAACTTGACTCAAATTTCGAGAACGAAATTTTATTTAAGGGGGGTAGATTGTAATACCCGGAACTTTGCGAGCGTGCTACGTCGCGAGCAAATAATTAGATAAATAAAATAAAACATTCTTTAGCAAATAAATAACGAAAAAAATAATACAAAAAATAATAATAAACGATTTTCGAAAATATAATCTAATGACAAAAGATCAAAAGTTCTGATTAGGAATCCATCAAATACATATATATATATATATATATATAAATATAACAAGATAAGATAAATTTATATCCAATACTAGTTTGAATTAGTATGGAAGTATATTATTATCAGGTATAAGTTTATAACAAGGTTTAAGTAAGCTAATGGAATTAGAAAAAAAATATTATTAATTAATTATGTATGTAATAGAAGTATTATAGTGAAGAAGAGAATTATACTATTAATATGTATATGTAACTTTATAATATAAAGTTTAATTAGCTCAAGTGATTTGAAAAAAAAAAAAAAGAGAAATATATACTTATCCAGAAGCTGGGATTTCGGCTGGGCAATCCAGAAGCTTGGAAATTGCTGGGTTGATTCGAATTCAGGCGGTAATGATCGAAGTTTCGGGTAAATTGTCGTGTTAAATAGATGAGTTGACCAAAGAAGGAGAGGAGAAAACTGCTGCAGCTAGGCGTTGAGTTGCAGAAGTCGAAAAAGAGGGAGAAGCCGAAGAAGAAGAATAGAGAGCAAACTAAAATTTTGGTTGCTACAACCGGACGAACCAACGAAGAAAGGGCAGAACGCAGTGAAGATAATGAACAGGAAAGTGAGCCGGCCATTGGAGTCGAAACAGAAGGTAAGACCTCTGTTAGGCATCCGAAAAAGGGGAGAAGAAGAATCTGAAGCAGGAAGAGGAAACAGAGGGCGGTGCCCTGTTTCTGGAAATGAACAACGACCATTGCTATTTCATTTTTGGGTGGACTGGACTAAGGGAAGAAGGAGGAAGATTGAAGAAGCTGCAGTGCGTTTGTGATTGCAGCTGCCGTAAGACACAAAACAGAATGAAGATGAAGTAGCTGTGCTGCTAGTGTAAATTGCGAACAAAAAAAAAAAAAAGAAGACAGTATGAACAGGGGATCTGCTGGTGTTGGCTTTAGTGCGACAATTGGACGAAGAAGAAGAAAACAGAGGGGCGACTAGAGTTATAGGGCTGCCGCAGCTGGTGAATTCGAAGAAAGAAAACAGAGCAAGGTGCTCTTTGGCTGATGCATGTCGTTGCTGCACGGGACTATCAGGTTCACAGGCTGCTGCTTGGAATTGTTGTGGCAGGACCGTGATGAGAAACGAGAACAGAGGAGAAGGAGCAAACCAACTCAATTGTTGTTACTGCTGCTGATGTTGGTGCTGATATCGTCGCTGTTATTGCTGCATGCTACTGTTTTGGCGTGCTTGCTGGTGGTGCGAAAAGAAGAACAAGAAGAACAGTGGACGTGGATCAGAAACAGGGACTGCGGGTGTAGTAGGTGGCCGAGTTGAGTGGTAAGAAAAATAACTTGGAGTTTTGGATTTTAGATTTCAGGCACGAAAATTCAAATAACCAAGGTGCAATAGGATTTATTAATATAATTTGAATTTAATTAATAAGAAATTTTATAATATGAATTAGATTAATAAAAGAAATTTGAATTAGAGGAATAAATTAGTATGTATTGGTTAGAACAAAAAAATTTTATAATATTAAGATTGAAAAATAAAACGAAACAATGTACTTCAAATAATTTAAATCTTTAAATTAAGTAATTTAAAAAAAAAATTAGAGATCATCTATGTAGATACTAAACTATTCAAAGTAGGAAAACAAATAAATAATTATTGGTAGTAGTGCTATAAACAAATTTAGCGAAATTCTAAGAATAATAAGAAATTAAAGAGGTCAAATTCTAACAAGACTAAAGATCTGATCAATAGAAGTCTTATTTTGTTCGTAATAAATTTATTTAAAATACATCTCTTTAAAATATGAACAAGTTATTTAAATTATAGAAACAAAAAGATCGATGAATATTTATTTTAATAAATTTTAATATCTGAAGATGAATCATTTACGTTAAAAGAGTAACTTAGAAATTTTAAACGATAAATTAATAAATTGAATTTGGTTCAAATCTTAGATATAGAAACCTTATTTTAGGTGAAATGAAATTTAGTGAACATAAATTATTTATTTACAGAACCCAAATTTAAGCCGTAGCGTTTTTAAATTAATTTCTCGAATCTAAATAAATAAGAAATGAATAAAACGTAAAAGTTTGAAATATAAAATATTCAAGTTTTAGATTCCAAATTAAAAATTTTGGAACATTTAGAGATTGTTCATCTTGAAACATATGAAATTCTGGGATTCTGGAATAACCTTGAATCAGTTGAAATTAACATGGAGACTTCATAGTTAATTTAGAAATTATTTAAACTTAAGTATATTTTAAATAAGCTTGAATGTAAACTAGGAACTTAGAAACTGTTACTAATTGTTAAATTTCAGATCTTGCAATTTAAGATTATCGAATAGCTTGACAAAAAGCAAGGTAGCCTCGAAGATCTGCTGAATCAGGTGGGCGTGACTTCCTTGCTCATTTGTATTATACGGATTTAAGATTCAAAACATTTTTGTGGATAGCTCTAGGTTGTTAGAAATTTTATTATGAAATTGATTGAATTGTTTGGAGTGCTTGTATGATGATGTGACTAAATGATAATTCGTTCATTTCATGCACAAATATTCCATGACATGCATAAATAGAGGAAATGTTTTAGGTAGCATTAGTTACTCATTTGACTATCATGTAACTTGCATTTTATAACATTGGTTATTTATTCAGACTACTATTGCATGGTATACATAATTTGAGAAATTATCGAGTAGATTGTGAAATTGTTTGACATGATTGATGCTTGTCTATAACACTAGTATAAGACGATGATTTATTAAGAATCCACGTACCGGTACGATTGATGAGCCTGAAGCAGATCGAGGTGACATCTCCTATATGTCATTGCTTGAAATCGTCGAGCTACAAGGCGGATCGTAGGTTTTCCCACCCAGAGCTGACTGTAACAAATTGAAGTCTTTGAGCGACGGTATGAGTCGCGATAAGTACACTCTCTTAGGTTGTGATGTGAGTGTCGATTGATTTTAAACAGTTATTGGAACCCTTTGAGATTTGATTGGATCACAGGGAATACCGAGAGACATCTCAATCCTCTTCCGGTTTTGACTTTGACCAAAATTAAATGAATGTTTAAAACGCCTAATATTTGAAAGTGTTTGTAATATTTTGGAGTGGGTCTGTATAATGCATCTAATGTGTAGGATCGATCCACTGAGCTTTCGAGCTCACTCCCACTTTATTTTTCAGGTACACTTGGACTTAGAATATGGTGTCTTACGTTAGAAGACTCGCACCCAGATTGGACACCTCATGGGGAGGTCGTTCGGGATAGGTGACTTGGAAGTCATATTTTATATTTTTTTACTAGATTGTTTAATATATTTACGTTGGTTTTAACTTTGCCGTTTTGTCTTTAAATAACCTTACTTGTTTAACGACTTTGGGTTAACTAAATAGTTTTAGAAGTATTTTCGGTGCTTTACTTATGATTTATTCGAAAGAATTATTATGATTTTCTATCTTGCACATAATGTCTTTATAGATTTTGACTTGAAAACTAAAAATTATGAATTGAACTTTGAAGAAAAAGATTTTGACGAAACGAATATTTCAAGTAGCATCTCAATTTTCATCTGGAGACGATCCACACGCGAGGTAACACATGAACGGAGGTCCGGTCGAAAATTGGGGTGTTACGCCAACACAGCAAAAAATTCTGCTTATTCCTTCTTCCGTTCCCCTCTGCTTCATGGTTCATGACCAACAATACAAAACCTCAAACGGTCCGAGAATCACAATTGTTTTTTGATTTTTCTGGTTTTCATTGAGCTTTCCAAAACAGAGCACTAATAGATTCTGTTTTTCTCGGTCCGTGATTCACACTAGCAACTCTTCTTCTTCTTCTTCTTTGTCCAAACGCAACAACCAACAATAATCCAACCAATAGCAGCCATAGTTGTAGCAGCAGTGGTAGCCGCTTGGAGTAGCAGCCTTGTTCTACCCCCATTTTCTTCCTCTGCTATGTTCGTGTAACCATACTCCAGAGCTGCAACAGCATACTCCCATTCTTCCTTCTTGAGTTGTCTTCTTCTTTTCTCCGCACTGCTAGCAGGCACCCCCAACGCACCCAGTTGCTGCACTTCTCCTTCCTCCATCATTTCAGCTTAGTCACCAATCCCAACCATCGTCCCCTGTTTTGTTTCCATCCAAAGCAGCAGCTTCTGCTCCCATTCTTGCTGCATAGCAGGTTCTTCTTCGGCTTCTTCTTCTTTTTCATTCGATGACAGCAGCAGAGCACTAGCTACATACACTTCCTGATCGTCTTGTTGTTGGTCCCAAACCAGAACACTAGCTTGCGGCCTCTGTTTTTCTTCCTCTGTTCATCCATCACCGCAGCCTCATCATTCTTTGCATGATCACATGCAGCAGCACCAATGGCAGCAGATTCCACAGTCAATTGCAGCTGCAACAACTGTGCCATTAGTCTGTTTCCATTTCCCTTCACTATTCAACGCACTAAACTCGTACACCCGTAGTCCTCCTTTCATTTCATCCTTTTCTTCGTTCAGTAGCTAGTGAGCAACAGCAGCAGCAAAACCATGCTGCTCTCTGCTCTTTCCTCCATCATCATGCATGAGCACACATCATCACAGCCTCACGAGTACTGATTTTCACGGACCAACACTCCAAATTTGCATCAGCAGGTTTCATTTACACCAACGACAGCCACTTCTTCATTCTTTGCTTGTTCACCGTCAGGACTCCAACCCAGTAGCTCCTCCTCTTTCGTTCTCTGTTTCACTTTCTCTTCCTTCGTATGCCAACCAGACACCACCCAACTAAACCTTCCACCGGTTTCCCCAAACTTCCATTTGTACATACATATATATATATATGTTACCTTTAACTGAATTAAACCTTGTTATATACTTATAATCATATGTTTATAATGTAATTCCTTGTTCATTTCAATTTTTTTCTATTAGATGCCTAAATATATTTTTCCATTATCATTTCTTTTATCTCACTTCCCAATTACTATTTTTCCAAACCATGAGAATTTTTTTTTCAATGCTACATCTCATCGTATTTATTTATTTTTATTTATTATTATTACTTTTTTTCTATTTATTTGCTCGCGACGTGCCACGCTCGCAAAATTCCGGGGTATTATAGCGAGGAAGAAGAAGCAACAGCTACTCTATGTCGTCATGCGAGGGAGGTGAAGGAAAGATTGAAGCTGTTGTGTGCATCTTGCTATGCGTGGTTGTGCGAAGGAGTGAAGCTAGCTATTGCTAATGCTTATTTTGTGCGACGAACAGAAGAGATTTTGGGTGATTTGAGTTGGGTTTCGCTATTTCGCTGCTATTTGACTGTGATTTTGGGGCTGTTAAGTGTTATTGGATGCTGCATGAGGGGGATGAAAAATTTGGGTTTTGGATGGATTTGGGTTGTGCGTCTAGCAGAAATGGAAGAATCAAAGGTTGAAGATCTTTGTTCATGCTTTGGTGTGTAAATTTGAGTTTATAAGTTTTTGATATCATTAGATAAAGAAAAAGAAGGGGATTAGTTGAATTGAGGCTTGCTGTCCATGAAGAATGAGGAGATGAGGAGTTGCTGGACGTTGATGCTACTGGTCGTGAGATGTTGTTGGACCGTAGAAGAAGAAAAAAACCAACAAGCTGGTGTTGCTGCTACTAACCCGTGATAACCAAGAAAAGGGGGTTGCTGCTGTGGCAGATTGAAATGAAGAACGGGTTGCAGCTGGTACGCGTTGTTGTATGTACGAAGAAGAAAACGGGAGTAATTGCAATCCGTGTGAGGAGCAACGTGCAACCAAAGGAGATTCATCGTTAGTGTCGCCCGCGTGAAAAAGACGACGCGAAGTATATTTTAGATTTTCAATTTTTAGTTAGTAGAAAATTCATTTTGATGATTTTAGATGCAAAAGCACAATGAAATTAAAAATTTAGAAACTAGATCCAAATAGAAAACTAAAATCTTTTTATTTAAATAGGTATTACTTAAAGCAATTACAAAGATAATTTAGAAAAAAATCATTAATAATTCAAATCAAATAAATTTAATATCAGATTATTTATTTATGACTGAATATAAGGATTAATTGATTTAATAAAATTAAAGTAATTAATCTTTTAAATTAGGAGTGAGAAAATAGTTTTCTAACATATTAATAGTTTTATTTAATGTTAGAAATTTAAATATTCAATAATTTAAATTAGTTAAAAATATAAAAAATAAACTTTAGGAGTTGAAAATATTTTATAAGAAAATAATAAAATCTTAAACCTTGAAACTAAACTCGGAATATTTGGAAGTCTTATTTTGTTCGTAATTAAATTAATTATGATATTTATAAATTATTTAAATTGTGAAGATTTATTAGAAATCTAATTTTACGAAAAGACTTATAAGTAAATTATTAAAGTTTTTATTTCAAATTGAGGAAATTCGAGGACATAGAAGTTACTTTAATTAGAATATATAAAATTCTAGAATTGAGCAATAATCCAAAATTTGTTGAAATTGATGTCGAGATTACTTAATTATTTTAAAGATTATTTAAGTCTAAGAATAACTTGAATAAGATTAAATGTGAATTAGAAAATTATTGAATGTCATTAACTATTGAATTACAGATTGTAGATTTTGAGTATCGAGGATTTCGAAGGAAAGCAAGGTCGCCCAAAAAAATGGCAAAATCAGGTTGGCTTGACTTCCTTGCTCATATGTGTTATATGGATTTAAGATTCAAAGCATTTGATAAAATAGTTCTAGGTTATTAGAATTTTATTAGGGAATTGATTGAAATTATTTGACTTATGTAATGATGTGTGATGTATGATGAATTATTTAATCCATGCGTAATTAGTTCATGATATGATCTTGCATTTGGATTTACTCAACTATGGCATGCTTGACTAGGAAGATATGCATCTAGATCTTATTGTTTACTCGTGCATCTTATCATGTTAGCTTGCATGCGTAGTTTGAATTATTTTTCTAGTGCATTGTATGATGTTTGATGTGTTTGAAATTGTTTGTAAAACTAAAATAAGACGATGGTTTATTAAGAATTCACGTACCTGTGCGATTGTCGAGCCTGAAACAGATTGAGGTGGCATGTAACACCCTAGAATTTTATGAGTGCTACGTCGTGAGTAAACATAAAATAAAATATTTTTTAGAAAAAAAATATGAATTCGAAATAAAATACAAAAATAAAAATAAAAATAAAAAATAATAGTTTTTACAAAAAAATAATAAATAAATAAATAATAATAATAATAATAAATAAGAATAATAAAAAATAAATAAAAAAATAAAAAAATACATAGATTTTAAAATTTATAATATTTTAAAAAAACAGTAAATAAATAAAAGATTCATTGATAAAAATATTAGTAGATAAAAAAAATTAAAGATTTATTTGAAAAAACTTTAAAGATTGATTTGAAAGAAATTATTTTATAGCTTATTTACACGAGTACGACGACACGAGTGATTAAAAAAGGAAAGTGTGATGACGCGAGTAATACGAAAATGAGTAATACGAAAACAAAAATAGAACAAAAAAATGCCGAAAGATTTAGATTTTGTTGTGAGAACCAAATTGGAAAAAAAAATATAATATATATATATATATATATATATATTATAAAACAAAAAAATAAAAATAAAGAAAATTCTGTAAGCTTGGAACAAAAAAAAAAAAGAAAGGAGAAGAGGGGACGAACTTGCTGGAAAAAGTAAGAAGGAAGTAGATCGAATAGAGAAGAACAAAAAATGTAAGAAGAATCTAGAAACCGGAAGCAAGTGGAAGAACATAAAGTGATTTGGGTATTTGAATGGCTGGTTTGGACGATCAAAAGGGAAGAACAATCTGGAAAAAAAAAAAAAACCGGGGACGAAGAACAAGATCTGGGATTTTGTTGATTTGGGATTTCAATTGGGTTTTGGTGTTCGATTATGGTGGATGGAAAGAAAGCAAAATGCAGATTTTGCTGTGATTTGCGCAAAGTGAAAGAGGAAAACAAAGGGGGAAACCAGCAACATGCTGGGTACTTGCAGCAGCAGCAATACTCGCACGAACAAGAAGAGGCAACGATAGATATTTGGGTTCATGTTGCTGGTTTTTGGGTTGATAAAATAGAGGAAACTTCAGATTTTGTAAATTCTATGTTTAATTTTGGTTTCCATGACTGGTGTTGGCCGTGAAAGAGAGATGATGAACAAACAAACTGTGATCTCATTTTAGTGGCTGGTACTGTGTTCAAATGAAGAAGATGATCTGGTGTGCAAATTTTGGTGATGGGGTTTTGACGCTAGCCGAACGATGGAAGAACAACAACGGATTTTGGTTAATTCTCTGGGTTGATTTTTGGATTTTGGGGTGCGTTTTAGGTCGTGACTTGATGAAGAAGAAGAGGCAAGAAACCAAATTTCTGGGTTGTTGGTTGTGCGTGATTTTAATTTCCAGATTTGGGGCATCTTTAGATTTTGTTGGTTGGGATGATGTTGAATGCAAAACTTGATTTGGGAGTTGGATTTTGGTTGTGTGGCTGACCGTGATGTGTAGTTTGGGTATTTTAAGATTTGAAATTGGAAGTTTTGTGATTTGAGCAAACCAGTTTCTAGTTTGATTCTTGTTTCAGTTCGTGGGTGTGTTAAAACGGAAGAAGAGGATGACGAGTGAACGTGGCTATGGTGTGGTGAGGTGCGAACTGTTTTTATTGAAGTTCCTAGCCGTGAATTGAAACAGAGGAAAGAAGAAACATGACGGTGCAAATTGGTCAATTTGTGTTTAATCTTGATCTTTCTTTGTGGCTGGCTGCGATTCTGATGGTTTGAAAAAATTAGATGATGTGAGATAAAAAGTTGATTTTAATTCTAGATAATATGAGATTTATTTTAGGTAATTATAAATACAAAAAAAATTGTTAGAACTAAAAATATAAAAATAAATTTAACTTAAATTTTAAATATTAGTAAAATTTTAAAGAGAATTTAATATTTTAGAGAATTTAGATTTAAAAATTTAATTAGTTAAATACATGAAAAATAAGCATGTGAAAATTTTTAATCTTTTATAGAAAAAAGAATAATAATTTTAAATACTAAAAACTAAAATTTTGATATTTAGAAGTCTTATTTTGTTCGTAATTATTTTATACAAAAATTAAATAAATTATTTAAGAATCTCTCAAGATGAAACAATATTACTTTGAAGTTTAGAATTTAAGAAATTTATAATTTAAATTTATTATTTTGAAAATGAATTATCTATTTTAAAAGAGTGACTTAGAAATTTGTAAGTGAGATAATAATAATAATAATAATAATAATAATAATAATAATAATAATAATAATAATAACAACAACAACAACATCAACAACAACAACAACAATAATAATAATAAATTAATTAATTAACAATATGGAACTTAGTTCAAATTTTAGATATAAAAATCTTAATTTAGGTGAAATGAAAGTTATTGAACATAAATGAATTATATAGAAATTAAAAAGAAGTTTTAACATTTTTAAATTATGAATTCTAAAGTAATTAACTTATTTAGAAATGAATGAATTAGTAGAAGTTTTATTTTTCTAAAATATAAGCTAAGAAATTAATTATAAAAGTTTTAATTTTTAAATTAAGAAGTTTTGATGACTTAAAATTTTTTTATTTTAGTTATATGAAATTTTAGAATTTAGGAATAACTCGAAATTAGTTGAAAATTTTATAATTGAACTGCTTAATCATTTAGAAATTAATTTAACTTAAGAATAGTTTCGAATGAGATTAATGTGAATTAGAAAATTTGTGAATCTCATTAATTGTTGAATTACAGATTTTATATTTTAGAGTATCGAGCATCTCGAAGAAAAGCAAGGTCGCCCTGAAGATCAGCTGAATCAGGTAGGCGTGACTTCCTTACTCATATGTATTATATAGATTTAAGATTGAAAACATTTGTTTAAATAGTTCTAAGTTATTAGAATTTTATTAGGAAATTGACTGAAATTATTTGGTTTATTTGAATGATGTATGATGTATGATGAATGATTTAATCCCTATGTAATTAGTTCATGACATGATCTTGCATTTATAATTACTCAGTTATGACATGCATGAATAAGGAAAATATGCATCTAGATTATCTTGTTTACTCATGCACCTTCTCATGTTGACTTATATGCATATTGGAACTATTTTCTAGTGTATTGTATGATGCTTGATGTAATTGAGATCGTTTGTAAAACTTAAATAAGACGATGATTATTAAGAATTCACGTACTAGTGCGATTGTCGAGTCTGAAGCGGATCAAGGTGGCAACTCCTATATGTCAATGCTTGAGATTGTCGAGCCACAAGGCGGATTGTAGGTATTTTCAACCGGAGCTGACTGTGACAGCTCGAAGTCTTTGAGAGATGGTACGAGGCCTAGGTACCTACACTCCCTTGGATTGTGACTCTGATAGGTAATTGGCCTTAGGTGTTACCTAAGATTTGTGTTGATTCAGATCACAGGGAATACCGAGAGGCATCTCAACCCTCTTTCGGTCTTAGACTTCGACCAAAACTAAATGAATGTTGGAAACGCCTAATGTTTGCAAGTGTTTATAATGTTTTACATTGGGTCTGTATAATGCCTGTGATGTCTAGGAATGATCCATTGGGCTTTCGAGGTCACTCCCATTTTATTTTTTAGGTACACATGGACTTAGAGTATCGTAGCCTACGTCAGATGACTGACAGTATACCTTGGATGCCTCATTGGGGAGGTTATCTGGGATAAGAGACTTAGAGGTCATGTTTTATTTATTTTTATTAGATTGTTTTAATGTAATCATTGTAGTTTTAACTTTAGTTTATTTTATCTTTAAATGACGTTTCTTGTTTAAACATTTTGGTTTAATAGTAGTTTTTAAAATGATTCCTCTGCATTGTTTATGATTTATATTGAGAAACCCTGAGAAATTATTTTGATTCTTTTGTTTTGTATAAGAAATTTATCCAGACATTGACTTGAGAACTAATGGTTATGAACTAAATTTTGAAGAAAAAGATTTTGACAGAACGAAATTTTCAAGTAGCATCTCGATTTGCAACGGGTGACGATCCACACGTGAGATAACATGTGAACAGAGGTCCAGTTGAAAATTAGGGTGTTACATGGCATCTCCTATATGTTATAGCTTGAGATTGTCGAGCTACAAGGCAGATCGTAAGTATTCGCACCTGGAGCTGTATGTAACAGCTCGAAGTCTTTGGGAGATGGTACGATGTCGTGATAAGTATTTTCTCTTAGGTTGTGATGTAAGTGTCGATTGATTTTAGATGGTTAGTAGAACCTTCTGAGATTTGATTGGATCACAAGGAATGCTAAGGGGCATCTCAACCCTCTTCCGATCTTAGACTATAACTAAAACAAAAAAATGTTTTAAATGCCTAATGTTTGAAAGTGTTTATAATGTTTTGGATTGGGTTTATATAATGCATGTGATGCGTAAGAACGATCCACTAGGCTTTCGAGCTCACTCCCACTTTATTTTTTAGGTAGATCCGAATGTAGAGTATGATAACTTGCGTCGGAAGACTCACAGTTTAATTAGATGCCTCATTGGGGAGGTCGTCTAGGATAGGAGACTTGGAGGTCATGTTTTATATATTTTACTAGATTGATTTAATGTAATTACGTTGACTTTGATTTTAGTTTATTTTATCTTTAAATGACTTTTCTTGTTTAACAATTTGGTTTTAATAATAATTCTTAAAGTTATTTCGCTGCATTGTTCGTGATTTGTATTGAGAAATCTGGTGAATAAATTGAGGAATTATTTTAATCCTTTGTTTTGTATGAACCATCTATATAGACATTGACTTGAGAACTAATGATTATGAACTTAATTTTGAAGAAAAAGATTTTGACAGAAGAAAAATTTAAGTAGACTCTCGATTTTCAACGGGCGACGATCCACACGTGAGACAACACGTGACATGAGGTCCAGTTGAAAATTAGGGTGTTACAATATTCTACTGGTATGGGACGGTCACGTACGGTGGATCTTGCGTCATCCTTAGAGATCAGGATTTGGCGTAAATATACTAGTCGTAATGGAGCAGGGTTTCCATTATTCTAGTGTGCATTGTTTGATTGTTTGTTGGGTGTTTGTGTGTGATACGTATAATATATTATTTTTAGTATTGTTACTGGAATTCTTGTACCCTGAAACAAATAAAATGTTGTTGGCTTAGAAGCATAAACTCATAGACCACTAAGACAAATCGAAAACTTAGAGACAATGCACGCAGAGTCATAATAGCACGAAAATGCGAAAGGATATAGGTGGTTAGAATAAATGATAGCTATTACAAGTCACAGTATCCTAATGCTGAGGAAAATAGGAGAGTGTCGAGATTTTAATTTCACATAAGAATAGGTTATTGATCATCTGTGATAAATGGAAGTTGTGTTCCATCATGATTAAAGTTATAGGGCACTGAATCAAATGTTTGACTCTTAAATAGTGTTGAGGGGAAGATGACTTGAGATGAGAGTAGAGACAAACCACAATAGAGGAGTAATGGTACCCCTTTGCCAAAGACATCAGTAGAGGCAGCGGTGACTTTAGAGATTATCGTGGAGATCTCTTAGAGAGTGATGTTAGAGGCCACTCTAAGGATTATGGAGCAAGTGGCAAGAACCTTGAAGCCAACGGTGACACTACCGTCGCCAGTACTGATACAGCCATAGACAGATCTCACTTCTATAGTAAAAGGTATGTTCTTGTGGTTTGGTGTGCTGTGTATTTAGTATTTGAATTCAAGTATCATGATGTTAGTTGTTTTGAGTGAATGCCGTGAATAGAGTTATACTAGTGACTAGTTCTATGACCAGATCAATGAGGTTAAGCAAATTAGTATGGGACACCGGTGAGTTGTGTAGGTTTAGCCATGTGAACTCACATCTAAAGATAGAATTGTTTAAAACACACTAGTATGTTCTATTATAGGGATTATAAAGAGCGAGTTGATTTGTCAACAAGTGAAGCCAAACATAAGAAGCTGTTAGGACTATTGCAACCACTTATGATTCCAGAACATGAGTGGGATAGCATTGCAATGGACTTCGTAACTAGATTGCTAAGAAGTCAAAGAGGGGAAGACAATGTATGGGTCATCGTAGATCGGTTAATGAAGGTAGCGCATGTCCTACCTATTCGATCTATAGACTTAGTGAGTAAAGTAAGGGATGGTATTGTAATGACCCATATTTTCAAGAAATTGAGTCAATGGGCTCAATATGTATTTGATGTATTAATTAATGAATTATAAATAAAAATACATGATTTTACGGGTATTGTATAATTTAATGTATGAATTAAATTGTAATATGTGATTTTTTGGAAATAAAATTAATTAAGGGTATTAAAATGAAAATGATGAATCCAATCATTTAATTCAAGAATATATATATGTATACATATAGTTATGTATGAATATATATATATATATATATATATATATATATATATATAGAGGGGTATATTTAAATTAAATAGAAAAGTATATATATGATGATGATACAATACATACATACATATATATATATATATATATGTTGTTTAATATATATAAATGTATGCTTGGTTGGAAATGAAAATTGATAATAATAATAATAATAATAATAATAATAATAATTAATTAATCAAGTAGAAATCTTGAATAAGAGTGATTTGTTGGAAGAAATAAAATAAAATAAATTTAAGGGATTAATGATGATTTGGAAGATAATGAAAAAAATAAATAAATAAAAATTAAATTAGAAGATAAATTGATGATGTGTAAGATAATGCTTTATTTTATGAAAAGATAAATGATAAGCTAACGAGTCATAGGATAGTGTTTAATAGAAGATAAGGCTATCTTGATATTAAATAAGGTAGGGCCCACACTAACCAAAACTATAAATACCCCACTCCTTTTGCTCATTTCATTCTTGTGGTTTGGTGTACTGTGTATTTAGTATGAAATGAGGAGTCGCGTACTTTGGAAATTTGACATTTTGGATAAACCGTTTTTTACCTCTTTTCAATTCAAAATTATTATAGAAATTGTGATTTACAATTTTCATAGTGTAATTTTCAATACAAGGCATTAGTTTACTACGCGACCCAAAAATTAGAACATATTTTTCCTATGAATGAAACTATACAATATATATCATTGTGTTCAGATTTATGAGTAGAATACAGATATGTATATTATTTGTATCCTCGTTGACCCTAAAAAATTATATGGTAGTTGGAAGTCGACACATAAGGGTATACCCATTAATACTAGAATTTTAGTCGGTGGGTATTGAAATGTTCAGAATGAAACCCTGAACTCAATGACACTAAATTTAAGATTTTTGGAGGCAATGGATATATTAAATTCACGTTTATGCGATTTGAGGATTAATTAATAAAGATAGAAAAAAATGTATATAGGGTAAAAATTGTAACACCCCAATTTTCGAACGGACCTTCGTTCACGTGTGGATCGTTGCCCGACGAAAATCGAGATACTATTAAAAAAATTTCTTTCTGTTCAAATCTTTTTCTCCAAAATTAACTTCATAATAAATTTGTTCTTAAATCAATATCTGAGTAATTGTTTATCAAAATAAAACATCAAAAGGACTCCTCAAAATGCTCACTGGATTAATTGATACAAACCATAAACAATACCGTGGAAATACTTTGAAATTATTCATTCAACCCAAAATCGTCAAACAAGGAAACCCATTGAACAATAACATAACCAAGTTAAACCAATGTGGATACATTAAAACAATTCAGTAAAGTAAATACAACATGACCTCTAAGTTACCTATCCCGGACGACCTCCTCATGAGGAGTACCAATCAGAGTGCGAGTCTTTTGACGTAGGTTACAGTACACTAAGTCCATGTGTACCTAAAAGATAGAAATGAGAGTGAGCTCGAAAGCTCAGTGGATCGATTCTACACATCACATGCATTATACAGACCCAATCTAAAACATTATAAACACTTTCATACATTAGGCATTCAAACATTCAGTTAGCCTTGGTCGATGTCTAAGACCGGAAGAGGATTGAAATGTCTCTCGGTATTCTCTGTGATCCAATCAAATCTCAAAAGGTTCCAATAACCATCTAAAATCAATCGACACTCACATCACAGCCTAAGAGAGAGTACTTATCGCGACGTCGTAACGTCTCCCAAAGACTTCGAGCTGTCACAGTCAGCTTTGGGTGAGAATACCTACGATCCGCCTTGTGGCTCGACAATCTCAAGCAGTGACATATAGGAGATGTCATCTTGATCCGCTTCAGGCTTGTCAATCGTATTGGTACGTTGATTTTTAATAAACCATCGTCTTATTTTAGTGTTATAGATAAGCATCAATCATGCCAAACAATTTCACAATCTACTAGATAATTTCTCAAATTATGCATACCATGCAATAGTAGTCTGAATAAATAACCAATGTTATAAAATGCAAGTTACATGATAGTCAAATGAGTAACTAATGCTACCTAATGCATTTCCTCTATTTATGCATGTTAGAAATATTTGTGCATGAAATGAACGAGTTATCATTCAGTCGCATCATCACATAAGCATTCCAAACAATTCAATTAATTTCCTAATAAAATTTCTAATAACGTAGAACTATCCACACAAATGTTTTGAATCTTAAATCTACATAATACATATGAGCAAGTGTTAGTTGCATAGCAAACTCACATTATAATAGGTTAATTGTTGCATTTTAGAGGAAATAAAGGAGAGTATAAGTTGAAATTGCATAAATTAGTTATAATTGCATGTAGT
>JAJIYU010008308.1:0-18115 GCA_030144865.1 Tinospora cordifolia | reverse complement strand
CAAAGCACGGGTTTTTAACTAGTTATTTAAAATTAATCAAGGATGCAAGTAAATAAAGAGTATTAGGCAACAGTAACAAGTGAAGTGAACCCAAGATTTTTTATATATAATTTTGCTTTGAACTTGGATGTTTAACAATCTAACGTTACTCAGGTCTGGAATTACTATACGTCAGGCAGATTATTGGACTTGGTTGATCCTGCTCTAGAAGGCAGCTTCCAAGATGATAAGGCATATCAGGTGCTCCAAGTTGGTCTTCTATGCACGCAAGCCTCTGCAGAGTTGCGGCCAGCCATGTCAACGGTTGTGAGTATTCTCACTGGTAACTCTGAAATCCCTCTGCCGATTACACAACCACCATTTCTAAATTCTTATAACAGAAGAAGTTCGCCCATTCTTGCTGGAATTAATGATTCACAGCCCGAGTCCCATACTCAGTCGTCTGGAAATACCATTACTCAAAGTGACATTGAGCCAAGATGAACGTCTCACTTGACCTCATTTTTAATCAAAACTTGAGAATCAGATGCCCGGATAAGCTCTGATGAGTTTTTAATCACAATTTTGAAGTTACTTGATCACATCATCGGAAACTGAGAAAGAACAAGTGAAGTGTTTTACAGAGCCGCGCTTCAGAAATTTTCCAGATGTTTCAGCATACTATAAAATGGAGGTTCTTTTTTTTTAGGTGAGGAGTGGAGGAAGGTTTGGCAGCCCAAACTACATCCGAAAGTAAATTACATATTTATTTCTTGCTTATTGATGACATTTTTGGGAGTACCATACACTGAATTGTACAGTCTTTATTGTTAATGTAAATGGGATGTGAATTTCCTGTATCGTTTGGTGTGCGTGTAGATATATGTATGTATATTTAACAAGCTTTATGTATGAAGTCCTCTTAGATTGAAATTTTGTGTGATTTTAAAAGAGCTGGGTAGGGTTGCTTTATATACAACTCTTTGGAGACTTCGGCTTGAAAGAAATAGAACTTTTGGCCCATATGCCAATATGCCAATATTGTTGGCCAATATGCCAATATGCCCGCTTATGGGTCATTGAATTATTGGTAGCTAAAGTACTTCCAATAATAGATTGGATTTTTCGTTAGAATAGGTGCATGCCGAAGGAAAAAATATGAGAAGGGCAGTCTCCTTTGGTACCAACTTACATTTTTTTAAAAAGTTATAATCTTTGCAATATGTTAAATTTTTTTTTTTTTGATTTTTTAATATATATTTTTTGAAGTTCATGTTATTGGATATGTGGCTGTCATTTTAGCTAAAAAGTTTGGACATAAAGAAAAAATTGTAAAACTGTTTTTAAATGCTGATGTACTATTTACATGTGCCTCTGTGGTGGAAGGCTTCAGGGGAGCTGACTCCATCCAAATTGGATGTGCCTGTGAATATTTACCAAGGCGCGTTACACTTACCATTTATTATCAGACAAGTAGTCACTGATAATGATGAAAATGTAGTCACTGATAATGTTGAAAGATAATGATGTTGTGTGCTACGCATCCGTATATTCACCCGAAAGATGAACTCTACTATAATAATTGAAATGGCATGAAATATCAAGAAAAATAAACAAGGAAAGAAGATGATGGGTTATCCGATTATGGGTGACAAGCTTCGAAGTAACGTTATTCTTTTCATGAACACAAGCAGAGAAACTAAATAAGGAGACCCGACCTGCTACTTAATTCATATCCTTTCCTAATAGAAGAAGAATAATAATAAGGGTTCCATCCATGGAGGATCAATCGTGGACGTACTATCAAACTCTAGGTAGCATTCACGGAACATGAGACTGCCTAAGTTGGCATTCCGCTTTGCATATCAAATTTGTCAACAACGGGTCTTGAAGGAAAAAAAAAACAGCTTCTTCAAGAGCATTCAATAGTCCTACACACTCCAAATTCTCATTTTTTTTCCCACATGCAATGCAAGGTAACAGAGAGGAGGCGTAATGTGTGGAACATAGTTGGCCACTTCTTGTCAACAGTTTGATTAGACGTGGGACACCGTTGAACTCAATGATAGACTTGGCATGTTCTAACTGTTTTTGTCCCATATAATGGAGGGTAACATAATTAAAAATAAGGGTTGAGTAGTGTTGGTGAGGTTGAGTGATGTTGGTGGAACATAATCTAATATGTAAAGAAGGCACACTTGTGGTTGTGATCATTTTATAAATAGAGACATGCTCATTTGCAAACACACCAATACAAGTATAACAACAAATTGTATGTGAGTGCTTAGTAGAGGGAAAAACAATTTCGCTTTGAAGAATTTGTTGGGAGAGAAGGAAAAATTTATTGGGGAGTGACAAAATAGTGAAGTTGATTGAGGTGTATTGAAAACACTCGAGTGTCATTGTTTTAGATTAATCTTGGGGTTATACCTCTAGTATTTTACTAGAGAAGTTCCTCTTGTAAGCCTACTATTTTATTAGTGGAAGAAATTTTGGAGTTTGTCCCATGGATGTAACTCAAATTAAAGGTGAACCACATAAATTCTTAGGTGTCATTTTAAATTAATTATTTTATTTACTTTGTTCGTATTTAATTTATCTTGTATCTACCTGTCCTATCGATCTGTCCTTTCCACTGTGCTATCTTCCCAACAACTGGTATTAGAGCTTTATTGCGGTATTAATATCTACTTATCGTATGCTCTGTGGTTGCCACTAAGGTGGACCTTCCACATCAAAAAATAAGTTAGATTATTATTTACTCTTTTTTAAAGCTTAGTCGGGACGATAGAGGTGAAGATGAGAAAAATGATTAATTTAAATGACATAAATTACTACATATGAAGAAATAAGATGAAGGATCTCCTATTTGTGACGAAGATGCATCAACTGGTGTTTAGTATGACTAAACCTAAGGACAAGACATAAGAGGAATGAAATTTCGAACATGAGCGAGTTTGTAGTTTCATTCGATAATTTGTCGAAGACAATGTGTACAAACACATTTGTAATGAGACTCATACACGAACGCTGTGGAACAAGCTAGATGAGTTGTACGCTTCTAAGACCAACAACAACAAATTATTTTATTTGACGAGGCTATTCTAGATGAAGGACCGGGAGGGCATGTAGATGGCAAATCATTTAAATGAAATGCAGGAGATCGTGGAGAAGTTGTCAAGAATGTAAATTAATTTTGACAATAAGTACTGGCAGATCATTTAAATGAAATGCAAGAGATCGTGGAGCAACTGTCAAAGATGTAGATTAATTTTGACAATGAAGTACTCACTCTTTTGGTGCTAGCCTCCCTACATGAGTTCTGGGAGAGTTTGAATATTTCAATCACAAATTTTGCACCAAATGGTGTACTAAATATGGACTTTATCAAAAGTGGAGTCTTCAATGAAAAAATGAGAAGAAACACAAGGATCCACTTCATTGCAGCAGGATGTTCTTGTCGCAGAATCTAGGAGGAGGAGTCAAACCAGAGGTTTGAAGTCTAGGGACAAAAGCAGATGAAAGTCAAATAAGTATGCCAATGTAACACCCCAGTTCTTGGTCCTTTCGTTCTGTCACATTGGGGTCACGCGTGGAGAGATGCACCCATAAGTCATTAAATATATCATTGAGACACTACACGTGTCAACCATCGAGAACTAGGATGTTACTGATTCTATCTTTTGACACGTCTCATCAACATTGTAATCACATGTGAATAATCTATCAGTCTCATGGACACACCAAGAGATATCAATAAGAGATAAAATATAATAAATCTCATCAAAACTCATGTATTAAACTGAATAAAACTAGACATAAAGTGTTCAAGTGATAGTCTGAAAATAGGCCCATATGGCCCATTACCAATTTCTAAAGTCACTAACACAAAGATAACTTAAAAAGGTCATATGTTCATGGACTGAAATGAAGTAAGTCGAATCACGACCTCCCCAGTGACGTCTGCAGCCATCAAATAGTACCCAACTATATTGTAACTCGAATCGTCTCAAAGGTCACCTGAAATAGAAATGTGGGGTGAGCTCAAGAGCTCAGTGGATCAAATAGAGTATATCCATAGTATTATTCAAGCCAAAATATTAAACACGCAAACACTTCAAACACATTAGGCATTTGAGTCATTAAGTTGTTCAACAGTTGTTAAATTAGACCGGAAGACTTAACCCCAATGTTCTCTCATCATTATCATGTTAAAGGAGACAAGAAAAATGCACTATATGCCAGATTACAATGGAATAAGGGGCATACCCTTTACCCAATTGGGGAACTAAGGTCACGCCCATTGCGCCATCACCAACGAACTAGGGACATACATATCATTCTATCATCGGGAATTGGGGACTAACCTGTCATTCCATCCCCGAGAACACCAAGAATGATCCCCTGTGGACCACTGCACTGGTATGTGGTTCAAATCTTAATTTCACTTTAATTAAGATCATATTGTCATTCATCGCATCATATTAAACATGAAAAATAGAGCATGTGATATTATTTAAATAAATCAACATGTTAATCATTTCTTATATCATATTACGAAGACATATAAACAACCAGTGTGGATACATACATCATGTTATATACCATTTATGCAAACAAAGAGCTCATGAAATCCAATCAATGTCCAAACATACCCTAGCATGCTTCTAGGCATTTAGAATAAGGTAAATATATATCATGTTTAACATTTAAAACTCAAATAGTATAAGGGAACAAGGTAATCATATCCACTTGTTATTTCGTTCCTCTCGTTCTAATTCTCGCCTTGATGGTTTAAGATCCTTGACCTTGTAGTTTAGTATATGATCCTCATTAGTATAAGTATTCACATAGGTTTTTAATTCATGGGACAATTATTTACTAAACAATATATTATAAGATAATCAAATGGTTTGCAGAGTGTGCTTGAGACTTGAAAAACACCAAGGGTTTATCATGTTATCGCAATACTCCTAGCATTACGACAGTAATGCGAGACTGTTCTCTGTTTGTTTCTAGTTTCTCTAGTCTGTGGGACCTTTACACATTGGACCTAGAACTCGAAAACAAATGTTTCAAAGGACGGGAAAAATCTTATACCTCAACTTCGTTCATTGCTCTGCTTGTTTGTCTCGCTGGAATATTTTAGACGTGGCTAATACTCTGTTTTAGTAAAAGAGTATTCACAAACTTCGATTAATACCATGATTGTGATAAAATTGCATAGGTTTCACTTGAATCTAACTCATACCTTCGTATTTTTGTCTGGAATGGTGCCTCAGTTCATGTTCTTCACGATCTGTGCACCTTCTTCTAACAGTGTTTGTAGAATAGTTATCATAGAAGAGTTAACACCAATCTGAGATACGTGAGAGGAAGAGAAAATCACGAAGGCGGCTACGGTTTGTGAGCAGCGCAAAATGATGTGTTTAGGTTTTCCTACGTGATAGCTCTATACATATATAGATAACCTCACACCTCAAAACTTCCATTTTTGATCTTCAATTGCAATATCACAGTCTTTTTCCCAGTACCACGATATTGGGATTGTTCCTAATCGTAGGACTGCATCACCAAACTGCGTACAACGTGTTTGCCAAAATTTACAATTTTTAATCGCAGTTGCACGGGACCTTGACCTAGTATCGTGGTCCTCACACAAATCTTTTTTCTTTTTTTTTTTAACAAAATCATGATGCACTACTACGGTCCTGATTTGGGGACTGTGATAGTGGCACGCATCTTTTTTTTTTTTGCAATTTTACTCTTTTTTATGGTACTACAATACTATCTCCTTAAAAAAATTTCTTCCTCGAAATAAAAGAGTGATCACATACCTGTATGATGCCCTCCATTCAACTGCTCTTGGTGAAGAGGCTCGGGTACTTCTTTGGCGTCTAACTCCTAGTTTGTCTCTTTCAGATCATGGTGTCTCCACAAAACCTTGATTAGAGGGATGTCCTTAGTTTTGATACTCTGTACCTTATGATCTAAAATCTTGATCGCTGGTTCTTCGTAAGTAACATTGTCCTGGATGTTGATTTCCTCCCAATGTATGATGTGAGAGAGGTCTGACTCATACTTTTGCAGCATCGATACATGGAATACATTGTGGATCGAGGACATTCCATTCAGTAGGTCCAGCTCATAGGCACATTCATCAACCCGTCTAAGTATCTTGAACAAACCAATGAACCTTGGTGATAGTTTCCCTTTAATCTCAAAATGTTTAATCCCCTTCGAGGGTTGATCCTTAAGAATACTCTATCACCTCTTGGAACTCTAAAGGCCTTCTCCTCTTATTCGCATAGCTCTTTTGTTTGCTCTAAACCTTGGTCAGCCTCATTTGGATCTGTTTCCCTTGTTCATTCATCTCTTGTACTAGGTCTGGCCCAGTAAGTATGTGATCCTCAAAGTCTGCCTAGCAAGATGGAGATCTATAGGGTCTGGTATAGAAAGCTTTATACGGAGCCATCCGAATACTTGCTTAGTAACTGTTATTGTAAGCAAACTCTGTTAAGTACAAGTATTTGCTTCAATTTCCTTTGGAGTCAAGGACATAAGCTCTTAACACGTCCTTTAATATATGTATAACAAGCTTAGATTGCCCATTTGTCTGAGGGTGGAAAGTAATGCTCATGGCGAGTCTGCTTCCCAACTCTTTCTATAGACTTTGTCAAAACTGAGATGTGAATTTGGAATCACTGTCTGGCACAATGGTTTTGGGTACGCCATGTAGCCTTACTATCTCCTTGACGTAGAGTTCTCCAAACTTTCCAATTGAATTTATAGATTGGATGGGTAAGAAATGAGGTACCTTTGTGAGACAATCTATAATTACCCACACTGTGTCTTCTCCCTTCATATTTCTAAGTAGATCGCTAACAAAATCCATTACAATATTATCCTACTTCCCCTTGGGAATTGGAAGTGGTTGCAACATTCCTGAGGATCTTCTGTATTTAGCCTTTACTTGTTGGTAGGCTAAACATTTAAAGACATACTTCTCTATGTCCCTCTTCATACCTCTCTACCAATATACTTTCCTGAGGTTCTGATATATCTTATCACCTTCTGGATGCATAGTATACTTGGTCTAATGAGCTTTATCTAATATGAGTTTTCTACTTTGCCTACTTTCACGTACATAGATTCTATCTCCAAGCCTGAGAGTACCTTCAACATCAATTCTAAAATTAGTATGCTTGCATCATTTGACACCCTCCATCAGATCAATGATCCATTTATCCCCTTTTTATTCATCTCTTATTTGAAGTAAGAGACCTGGTTGGCAAGTTATAGTATGCAAATATACCTGTTTCTCGTTTGATGTTATACCCAGGTTATAATCACTGATTAGTCGATACATCTGCCCCTTTTATTCATTGCTCCTACTGAGTGCATCGACTACTACATTAGCTTTCCCTAGATGGTAACACAACTGAAAATCATAATCTTTTAGAAATTCAATCCACTTTTGCTACTAAAGGTTCAACTCTTTCCAAGTATAAATATACTTTAGGCTCTTATGATCTGAGAATAGATCAAAACTCTCCCCATAGAAGTAACGCCTCCAAATCTTCAGTGCAAAAACAATTAATCACTGCTAACTCAAGATCGTGTGTAGGATAATTCTGTTCATGGACCTTTAATTGACATGAAATGTAGGCTATTACTTTCCCACCTTGCATTAAGACAGCGCCAAATCCATTTTGTGAAGCATCAGTGTACAATACATACCTCACACCATGGGTAGATGTGACTAAGACGAGTATTGAAGCTAACCTCTTCTTCAATTCTTGGAATGATTGTTTGCACTTATCATCCCAAACAAATTTCTCTCCCTTTTTGGTTAACTTGGCCATTGGTCCAATCAACTTTGAGAAATCTTAGATGAACCTGCGATAGTATCCTGCCAAACCTAAGAAGCTTCTGATTTCTGATATAGTCTTAGGCTGCTTCTACTTGGATATTGCTTTTACTTTATCTGGGTCTACAAATATTCCTTCGGCTGCGACAACATGGTCTAGGAACTTGACCTTCTTTATCTAGAACTCGCACTTACTAAACTTTGCATAGAGTTCATTTCTTCTCATCATCTCTTGGACAATTCTCAGGTGTTCCACATGCTCAGCCTCTGACTTGGAGTAGATCAAAATGTCATCTACAAATACCACAGTGAACTAATCCAAATGTTGTTTGAGGACTCTATTCATCAGATCCATAAATGCTGCTAGTGTGTTGGTCAAACCAAACAACTGTGAACTTGAAGTGCTCATATCGAGTTTTGAAGGTTTTTTTATGTATGTCAAACTCTCGGATTCTCAACTGATGATATTCGAAATTAAATCAATCTCGGAGAAATGAGTGGCTCCCCTCAACTGATCAAACATGTCATCTATTATGGGCAACGGGTACTTATTCTTTATTGTTACTTGATTTAGCTTTTGATAATTAACACAAACCTTATGGATCCATCTTTTTTCTTCACAAATAGCACTGGAGCTCCCCATGGTGACTCACTAGGTTTGATGAATCCCTTCTCATAAAGCTCATCTAGTTGTGTTTTCAACTTAATCAATTCGACCGATGCCATTCTATAAGGAGGAATGCCTACGGGGTCAGTGTTGAGATGCAACTCAATCTTGAACTCTATCTGTCTGTGTGGTGGTAGTCCAAGCATATCATTTGAGAATACATTTGCATATTCCTGTACTACGGGTATCTCCTAAATTTCTTTTGGCTTTTCAAAATCCTCTTTCAACAACTATTTGAAGTCCTCTTTTTGTTTTGAACTATGTAGCATAGCTAACATAAGACTCCTCGG
Source organism: Tinospora cordifolia (assembly GCA_030144865.1). Classification (NCBI taxonomy): domain Eukaryota; kingdom Viridiplantae; phylum Streptophyta; class Magnoliopsida; order Ranunculales; family Menispermaceae; genus Tinospora; species Tinospora cordifolia. Next base: position 9,309 of record JAJIYU010008308.1, on the reverse strand, counting down.
TGATCTTTGGACATCCCCCTTTATCCTAAAAAATTCTCCAGAAGGTAATGTCACAGTCACCCTTCATTTCTGAGAGTCTATCTTGGCTTGGTATAAGGTCATCTAATTTATATCAGGTATCACATCATACTCATGAAAATGAAATACACAAAGATTTGTTGAAATCAACTTATCCCCATATCTAATGTCACATTTACAATATTTCATGGAATTCATTGTGGCTTATATGAGGGTGGCTATATGTAATGTCATAGGCAATGAGTTTGTCATCAATTGTAATCTATCAACTAGGTGTTTAGAAATAAAAAACTCAACAGCACCTGAGTCAAATGAGACTTTCATGGCAACATTAAACAAATGAAATATACCTTATACTGTAGGTGCAAGACCAGCTTGGGCATCAATAGCATAAGTCCGGCCTGGTTCTATCCCCAACCTTGATTCTGGTTCTACCCCTGATTTAGCTGTGGTTCCTGCCTCTGCTATGGATGACCATCTTGTCCACGTGCCTATTGTTGCCGAGGAGCTAGAATTCTGTCAGGAGAGTTCTTGGCAATATGTCTTCTTGGCAGCATAAGAAACACAACCCCTGCCTCTTTGCATGCTCCTTGTGCTCATCCCTAGCATGATCAGTTTGCACCTATTGGTTCTACAACCTATTGTAATTCTGTGCTTGGTTCTGATTCTTAGGCGTTCGATGCCCATCTTGTCTATTCTACCTCTTCTGTGAGGCACTTGCCACTTGTTCGGCTGTGACTACTTGTGTCTGTTCCTCAAAGCTTGTTCATACTCAAGATCTCACTTGATCAGCTGTGCCCTTTCCACTATTTCTTTAAGAGTGTTCAATTTTATAGGATGTATTATTTTTCGTATTTCTACCTTGAGTCCTTCGGCAAACTTGTTCGCCTTGGATTGCTCATCTCTTATCAGCTCTAAGACAAATCTAGACAATTTTAGTGAATTTTTGTTCATACTCAACCACGGTCATTGTCTTCTGTGCTACTTGAATGAACTCCAACTGTAGCTATTTCATCTTTTCCATAAAAAAAAGCTCGCATAAAATAGGGTTTTAAATTATTCCCATGTCAAAGTGGATACATCCGTAGCAAGATCATTCATAACCATCTCCCACCAATGATAAGCTGGTCCCACAAATTGGTGCATTGCTAGTGCAAATATCCAGGGGTCAGTTGCCCTAAGGCATTCAAATGTTTGTTTATCTTAGTGAACCATTAATCTGCTGCCAAATGATTAGGCATACCCTCAAAAGTACTAGGTCATAGTTTTTGAAATTCCATTAGTAGATTCTTCTATGCTACGTCATCCACAATAGGTCGGTTTGACACTACTGGACGGTTAAACAATGGGGCTTGATGATCTTGAGGCTGAGGCTGTGCCTGTGGCTAATTCTGAACATGTGGTAGGTTCCTCATGACCTATTCTACTACTTGCCAAGCGAATTCAACTAACATATCTATAGTCACTATTATCCTAGTTGGAGCTTCAGTCACTGACACTCAATTTTCCCTTTGCCCTGACTCATCGATTTTTTCATCTCTCGTGCCGTTACCCCTTGTTCTTGCCATTATCTAAAAGCCAAAAGTCATTTTAGTATCCATCAGTTCAACGTGATATCATTAATAGAAATTTCAATACACAAGGAGAATCGTAACTTTATCTCAATTGAATCTGGGTTACACAAACCCCTTTCTCTCAAAATCCGGATATTAAATACTTTTGGAACTTGTGATAAGTGCTATTTTTCATATCTTTGTTCATAGTTTGTGATCCTATTCTCAAAGTATTTTCTCATGTCATTTATGCTATCATGACTCTAAATTCATGTCTCTAAGTTCTTGGTTTGTCCAGTGACCTATCAATTTCTGCTTCTAAGTCTGAAGTTTGAGGTTTTCAAGTCCTCATGTTCATTTTGGGTACAAGAATTTTTGGTCTTATATAACAGTATTCAAAATCATAACGTCAAAGAGCATGCAAACAACCATTCAATCAACACACAATTCACGCTTGCATAGTAAGATTTCCAAACATCCATCTAAACCTCCGAGTTCAAGTGTCGTATACCATTCTTGCCCAGAGACATAGGCTTCCACTCAGGAACCTTACTACAACCTAACAATTTCGCAAATGTCTTGATGACTAAGGCTTCCCAAGTTCAACTATACTTGGTCGTCCCATACCAGCCAAGCATAAGAAAACAAGCTCTTCTAGAGTCACTGACCATTCACCAACCATGGGTTGTCAATCTCCAAGTCCAAGATTCCTCCATATCCCTAATTCCTATGCGTCCCATACCACGCAGAAATCAGAGATACAAGATTGTTTGGATCTTGTGTCCTGACCAAACAAATGTTTTGTTATTCACACATTTTTAGTCTCTAACCTATGTCCTAAGGTTTTTTCATGATCCACTGCGCCTCATTGGCAACACCTATATCTCTACCTATGGTTTCTTTTCCCTAGACCTAAGGTCTCAACACTTGGCTAAATGGTTCCTTCGTTGAACCAGCAACCATCATCAATTTTAGCTACCAACATTGACATTTGAATACATATCTAGCCTAGTACTTTACAGTCTAAGCTCTCATCTTGCCCATGGCATCTATTGCCTAGGCTCTAATACCAACTTTGTAACATTCCAATTCTCGATCCTTTTGTTCGGTCACATCAGGGTCACACACGGAGAGGCGCACCCATAAGTTATTAAGTATTTCATCGAGACACTACACGTGTTAACCACCGAGAACTAGGATGTTATTGATTCTATCGTCCCACATGTCTCATCAACATCATAATCACATGTGAATAATCTACCCGTCTCATAGACACACCAAGAGATATCAATAGGAGATAAAACATAATAAATCTCATCAAAACTCATGGATTAAACTGAATAAAACTAGAGATAAAGTATTCGAGTAATAGTCTGAAAATAGGCCCATATGACCCATTACCAATTCCTAAAGTCACTAATACAAAGGGAACTTAAAAGGGTTATATGCCCAGTTCAACTACTGTTCATGGACCAAAATAAAGTAAGTCGAATCATGACCTCCCCAGTGAGGTCTGCAGCCATCAAACAATGTCCGACTATATTGTAACTCGAACTATATCATATGTCACCTAAAATAGAAATGTGGGGTAACCTTAAGAGGCCAATGGATCAAACATAATACATTTATAGTATTATTCAAGCCAAAATATCGAACACGCAAACACTTCAAACTCATTAGGTATTTCAGTCATTAAGTTGTTCAACAGTTGTTAAATTAGACTAAAAAACTTAACCTCGGTGCTTTCTCATCATTATCATGTTAAAGGAGACAAGAAAAATATACTATATGCTAGATTCCAATGGGATAAGGAGCACACCCTTTACCCAACTAGATAACTAGGGTCACACCCATTGCTCCATCACCAAAGAACTAGGGACACACTTATCTTTCTATCATTAGGAATTGGGGACTAACCCGTTATTCCATTCGTGAGAACATCGACAATGATCCCTTGTGGACCATGACACTGGTACATGATTCAAATCTTAATTTAACTTAAATTAAGATCATACAGTTGTTTATTGCATCATGTTAAGCATGAAAAATAGAGCATGTGATATTATTCAAATAAATGAACATGTTAATCATTTCTTATCTCATACTGTGAAGACATATAAACAACCAGCGTGGATATATACATCATATTATACACCATTCATAGAAACAAAGAGCTCATGAAATCCAATCAGTGTTAAAATATACCCTCGCATGCTTTTAGGCGTTTATAATAAGGTAAACACACATCTTGTTTAACATTTAAAACTTAAATAATATTAGGGAGCAAAGTAATCATATCCACCTATTACTTCGCTCCTCGCGTTCCAACTCTTGTCTTGATGGTTTAGAATCCTTGACCTTGTAGTTTAGTATGATCTTCATCAGTGTAAGTATTCACATAGTGTTTTAACTCATGGGACAATTTTTTACAAAACAATTTGTTATAAGATAATCAAATGGTTTACGGAGTGTGCATGAGACCAAAAAACACGATGGGTTCATCACGTTACCACGGTACTCCCAATGTTACCACGATAATGCAAGACTATTCTGTGCATTTCTAGTTTCTTTGGTGTGCGGGCCTTCTACACATTGGACCTAGAACTCAAAAACAAATGCTTCAAAGGACAAGAAAATCATATGCCTCAGCTCTGTTTGTTGTTCCACTCGTTTGTCACATCGGAATACTTTAGATGTGGTTAATGTTCTGTCTCAATAAAAGAGTATTCACAAACTTTGATTAATACCACGATTGTGATAAAACTACATAAGTTTCACTTGAATCTAACTCATACCTTCGTATTTTCGTCTGGAGTAGTGCCTCAACTTATGTTCTTCATGATTTGTGCACCATCGTCTAACAATTTTTGTAGAATAGCTATCATGAAAGAGTTAACACCAATTTGAGATGCGTGAGAGGAAGGAAAAATCACGAAGGCAACTAAGGTTTGCAAGCAGCACATAATGATGTGTTTAGGGTTTCTTGTGCGATGCCTCTACACACACACACACATACACACATATAACTTGCACCCCAAAACTTCCATTTCTGATTTTCAATCATAATACCACAGTCTTTGTCTTAGTACCGTTGTATTGGGATTATTCCTAATTGTAGAACCACATCATTGGATCGTGGTACCATGTCTTTGGCAAAATTATGAATTTTTAATCATAGGGCTACGGTACCCGAATCCAATATCGCAATCTTCACGTTGATCTTCTTTTTACAAAATCGTGATGCACTACCGTTGTCTTGATTTGGGACCACGGTAGTGGTGCATGTCTCTTTTTTTTGCAATTCTACTCTTTTTTAGGGTATTACACCCAATGTAGAATGCCATCACTATAAGTAGAAGGGTTACATAAAGAAGTTTTGCCAAAAGTTCAAGAAAGATCAGAAGAAGAACAAAAGCAAGGGAAAGACCCAAGATGATAACAGTGATGGTGAACAAACCTATGTTGCTGAGGAGTTCAACATCGTCATTGAAGAAGATATTGTCAACTATGCAACCCATGAGACTAGTTGGGTAGTTGATAGTGAAGCTGCCATTCACGTAACATCTTGAAGGTAATTCTTCTCTTCCTACACACCATGTGATTTTGGTGTTGTCAGAATGAGAAATAATGATATTTCAAAAGTTGCAAGAAAAGGAAATGTTTGTTTGGAGACGGAGAGTGGTACACGTTAATCCTAAAGGACGTCATGCATATTTCGGATATATGGTTGAGCTTGATTTCAGCCGGGTAGCTGGATAATGAAGGTTACTGCAACACCTTCTACAATGGCTAGTGGAAGCTCACCAAAGGTTCATTGGTGGTGGCCAAAGGCAAAAGGTGCTCAAAGCTATCCTGATGCAGGCAAAACTCTCCTAGGATGTTGTGAATGCATTGGATAATAATAATATAGTTGAGTTGTGGCACAAGTGGCTCAGTCATATGAATGAGAAAAGTATGACCTATTTAGCCAAGGAAAATGTGTTGCTTGGATTGCATCAAGTCCAATCGAACAGGTGTGTTGATTGTCTGGCGAGAAAGCAAAACAAAGTTGGTTTCAAGAGCTTTCCACCATCAAGAATGAAGAACGTACTGAATCTAATACATTCAAATCTGTGTGGGTTAATGCCAAAGTCACTTCGTGATGCTCAGTACTTTGTGACTTTCATTGATGATCATTTTCGAAAGATATAAGTGTATCTTCTAAAGACTGAAGACTAAGCGTTGGAGGTCTTTAAGCGATTTTTATCTATGGTAAGAGAAAACTAGCTAAAGTGTATTCGTACAGATAATGTTGAAGAGTATACATGACCATTTCATGCTTACTATGAGGAACATGGTATACAACATCAAATGACACCGTCATAGACGCTGCTGTTGAACGGTTTGGCTGAGAGGATGAATAGGAATTTGATGGAGAGAGTTTGATGTATACTCTCACATGCAAAGTTATCGAGGATATTCTGGGGTGAGGATATACTAGCAATTGCTCACGTATTGAACCTTTCACCTAGTGTCCCTCTACAGTATGATACTCCAGAGAGAATGTGGTCAGGAAATGACGTTTCTTATGGTCATTTGCGGGTGTTTGGCTACAAGGCCTTTGTGCATGTGCCAAAGGATGAGAGGTCCAAGCTTGATGTCAAGACATGACAGTGCGTATTTGTTGGCTTTGGTCAAAATAAACTTGGCTATAGATTTTATGATCTAGTCTAAAAGAAGCTTGTCAAAAGCCGTGATGTGGTGTTTGTTGAAGATGAGGCTATTGAAAACATAATAAAAGCCTAGAAAAATGCTTCCAAATCCAATGGTGATTTAACAAATGTAAAGTTAGTTCCTTCAACGATGGTGCTGAGAGAATTTGAAGCTGAAACTCTTAATGATCAACCTAAGGTAGGTGATTTGATTGCTCCTTTAAGATGCCATGAAATGACTCTCATGATGAAGATGTTCATAATCAACCACCAACTCTAGCAGGTTCTCTAATTTTTGAGGAGATCTAATAGAGTCATACGAGGCTTTAGAAGATATCCTGAAGAATAGTATGCGTTACTAACTAATAGAAGAGAACCAGAAAGCTTCCAAGAAGCTATGGATGATGAACACAGTAACAAATGGATTAAAGCCATGCAAGAAGAGATGGGTTCCTTGCATTAGAACAAAACTTTTAAGCTAGTAAAGTTGCCAAAATGCAATAGGGCATTGAAGAACAAGTAGGTGTTTATGATCAAGCATGAAGAACATGGTCTCCAGCCACAATTCAAAGCTAGATTAGTTATTAAGGGTTCAGCCAAAGGAAATGAATTGATTTTGACGAGATTTTCTCACTAGTGGTGAAAATGACATCCACTAGAATAGTGTTAGGGTCAGCAGCAAGCCTCAAACTAGAGATCTAGCAGATGATTGTAAAGACTACCTTCTTTTATGGTAACTTGGAGGAAGAAATATACATGGAGCAACTAGAAGGTTTCAAGGTAAGTGGGAAAGATGACCATGTCTGTAACTTAAGAAAAACTTATATGGCTTGAAGTAAGCACTGAGATAGTGGTATAAGAAGTTTAAGTCTGTGATGCGGGAGCAAGACTACAAGAAGACTACTTCAGACCATTGTGTGTTTGTAGAGAAATTCTCTGATGATGATTTTATTGTTTTTTTGCTCTATGCGGATGATATGTTCATCATTGGCCAGAATATTTCCAAAATTAATCACTTGAAGAAGCAACTAAGCAAGTGTTTTGCCATGAAAGACTTGGGGCCAGCAAGACAAATTCTTGGCATGAAAATAACTAGAGACAGGAACACCAAGAAGTTGTGGTTATCACACGAGAAATACATTAAGAAGGTACTTCAAAGGTTCAACATGGACAACGTTAAAATGGTCACTAGTTGTACTCTTACTAATCACTTTAGGCTGAGTAACAGGTAGAACCCTTCTACAAAGGATGAGAAGGATGAGATGGATAAAGTTCCATATGCTTCAGCAGTTGGGAGTTTGATGTATGTCATGGTGTGTAAACAACCAGATATTGCTCACTCAGTGGGAATGGTGAGCTGGTTCCTTTCTAATTTTGGAAAGGAACACTGGGCTACAGTTAAGGGGATTCTCAGATATCTCCATGGTGCCTCCAAAATGTGTTTGTGTTTTGGAGATGGAAAACCTGTGTTAGTAGGCTACATAGATGCTGTGATATGGTTGGCGATGTCGACTCGAAAAGTTTACATCAGGATACTTGATTACTTTTGTAGGGAGAGCTATGTCATGACAGTCAAGTTTCTAGAAGTGTATGCTCTCTCAATGACCGAAGCAGAGTTTACTGTAGCGACTGAAGCCTGTAAGGAGTTGTTATGGATGAAAAAGTTCTTACTTGAACTTCGTTTCCACTAGGAAAAGTATGAGTTGTTTTGTGACAATCAAAGTACAATTCCTCCTTTCATTCTATTTCAAAACACATTGATGGGAGAGATATCACTGGATTAGGGATACATTGGAGAAGAAATTGCTACAACTTGAAAAGATTCACACAGATGAGAATGGATCAGATATGATGACCAAGACTATTTCGAGGGAGAAACTAGAATACTGTCGACAAGCAGCAGGACTGGTGGAGCCGCCCATGTTATTAAGGAGGGGGAGATTGTTGTTGTCCCTCATAATGGAGGGCAACATAATTAAAAATAAAAATAAAATTAAAAATAAAGGGTTGAGTGGTGTTGGTGAGGTTGAGTGGTGTTGGTGAAGTGGAGTAGAGTTAGTGAAGTTGAGGGGTGTTGGTAGAACATAATTTAATATGTGGAGAAGGCAAACTTGTTGTTGTGATCACTTCACTTATGCCTATAAATAGGCACTTGCTCATTTGCAAATTAACACACCAACACAAGCATAATAACAAGTTGTATATGAGTGTCTAGTAGAAGTCAAAACAATTTTGCTTTTGAAGAGTTTATTTGGAGAGAGAGAGAAATACACTAGGGAGTGTAAAAATAATAAGGTTAATTGGGGTGTTTTAGAAACACTTGAGTATCACTATTTTAGATTAATCTTGAGAACACCTTTAATATTTTATTGGACAAGTCCCTCTTATAAGCCTATTATTTTATTAATGAAAAAAATTTTAGAGTTTGTTTCATAGATGTAATTCAAATCAAAAGTGAACCACGTTAAATTCTTAGGTGTCGTTTTAAATTATTTATTTTAATCGTATTTAATTTTTTTTTTTATCTACATGCCTTATCAATTCGCCCTTTTCATTGCATCAAAAAAATATTAATTAATCAACACTACCTGTAGGAATTTTCACAAGGAACGAACTTCATGATCCATTGCAATAAGGGCTTTCGTAGCAACATCAAACCAATCACATTTAGTCCGAGGAAGGATTAATTGAAAATCGAGGTTCCTGTGGCTAAGTAGGGTGACCAATGACCCTATAACTTTGGTCTTACTAGCTAGTAAAGAGCAAGCCAAACGACCCAATTGATTTAATGTTAGGAATCTATAGTGAAGGCCTTTGTTCCTCTTGAATTACCCTAAGAAGCTGATCCATAATTGCCTTGGTAAGTGGAGAATTGGTCTAAAAAGCAGATCTCCTGAACTCAACATTTGATATGCTACTGTAGCAATCTTCATTGCTGTCATCAGGCAAATAAGCTGCAATCCCGCTTTCCCCGTCTCAATTCACTTCACTACACAACGCAAACATTTAGTTTCAGAGATTCTTTGTGTTACCATATATATATATAT
>JAJIYU010008307.1:0-18145 GCA_030144865.1 Tinospora cordifolia | reverse complement strand
GTATTCCCGTTCGGTCTAAATTACGACTGAATTAATATATTGGTTGAATCGAATTAATCTCTGAAAGTGTTTGATTTGCTTGCATTGTCTGGTTGAAATAATAGATTAAATAGATGGAATGATTCACTGGGCTTTTTAGCTCATCCCCTATCTTTTACATCACAGGGAATTAATCAACTTGCGAGGAGATTTACCTATTGAAAGTTTTATTTATTTCAATGTAAGGCGCATCGGCCCAAACTAAATAATGTATTTCAGCTTTGAATTTATTTTTCGCTTTAATGGATAATTGTACTTGAAATTTTCGAATGAATAAATGAAGAATTTTAATTACCATGATGTCATTTGGTACATAGACTAATGTACACAGGAACCCTAATGCATTTGGGTCTAAGAAGAAGAAAATGTATCACGGGCTCGTCTCCCGGGCATCCCAAAATTTTTGATCAAAGAGAGTTGAACCGTCAGATGACGTGGAAGATGAGACTTGGGAGGCAGGGTGTTACAATACCAAAACTGACCAAATCGATCAAAGAGTTGTCACTTTTCATCCATCATAAATTCTTTTGTTTGCACACCTTAGATGCCCATAAGAGCTTATACAAATTAGCACCAAATCAACCATAATCTCACCCACAACACAATCAAAACGCACATAATGTAAAATTAGAAAAACTAGAGTATGAGGGAGTATAATGAGAAGGTATAATGTTCCTAACTCTTACAAATTTTCTTTGTATAAGTATGCATATTAGATTAATGGTTAAAAAAAAAACCCTTACATCCTAGGAAAAATCAACCATGGCCAAACATAATCTAGGGCCACAGCTAAGGAACACATTGCAAATGCATATAAATGCAAAAATCTAGTCATCCATGCACCATATCTTACGTGTATTCAAAACCGTGGACATGTACCCTATTCATGCATGAATGCACATGAAAACCAGCCATGAAGGTGGTGCTGAAACATATTCACCATTGAGTAGGCATAGGTACATTAAGTTTCATAAAATCATGATTTTATTTGTATATAGGGCAATTTAGGCTATGATGTCATGCACGCTTGCATGCTAGATGTAACTAAATGTTTTAGGCCATTAAAAACACATAAAACATCCAAGAGAAGTCCAATAATATACGTACTCAAGGCTGGAAATAGGGTGATCAAAAGTATATACATATAATGCATAATAGGATTTGTAATTAAAGGCATATAGGGTGAAACTGCGAAAGTTGCACATATACCATAAATGGTAAAAAAAACCAAACACTAAACCCTTGTGCTTGTGGCATGAAATCCATCTTAAAGTATTAAAAATATACCTCACATGGCGAAGTAAAGATCAACTATGGTTTATTAAGATGCACACTTTTAAAACAAAGTAAAAGACCACAAAATGTTACCTAAGGTTGTGTTGAAAAACCTTGTGAGTTTCATGAGGTTTAGGTATGTTTTAATACAAAATTTGATGGCAAATATTTGACAAAATTTTAGATTAAGACTAAGAAGATCGAGACTTAAAGAAAACTTGATCTCAAAAACAAAATTGATGTGGAGATGACTACTTCTTTCCATGCTATAATTTAACTTTAATGTGACTTGCATGTTTTTCAACATATTTTGAATGACTTAGGGTTACATCAGTGTAAGATTGATATGTTGTTTGATATGAACTTACCATATTTTAAATGATATTGTTAAGATGTTCTTTCGTGTTATATGATGTGGTATTGCATGCATATTGATTTACTGTCTAGTTGAAATATGATTGAGTTATGAAATCATATTGATTAGTTGAATGTATGATATATCATATGCTATCGATCACACTACGTATTTAATATGTTAACAATTCATGCTTTGATAAAAAAAAAAAAAACAAATTGGCATATGTCATACTAAAAAAGATAATGAAGAGTTGAACTACGTACTATGATGATGGTCTGGAACGAGGACATTGTGGGTGTCTCTAATCCTTCTTTAGGAGTAGCTTCAATCATTTAATATTCTATTTTTGAATTGATTATGATTGAACTAATATCTTGCATAGACATCACTCCTTAAATGACTCCAGATGGGATGGCTAGTCATTAAACCTCATCCTAAGATGATCGATCTCACAAATCATAGGGGGACATCAGGGTTAAACCTTTAGGTCTTAGCTACAACTACAAATAATTAATTATTTGAAACACCTAATATTTGATAAGTGGTTGTGTGCTTGACTTATTTGTCTTTTTGTAATATCTTTGAAATGTCAGTATGATCTAGAACTTTTTGAGCTCACCCCTCCCTTTTCTTTTCTAGGTAATATATAAAGGTGATCATTTTAATACTTGTTTCAAAAAATTTACAATAGTATGTTCATTAGACAAAGATACCCTAAAGAGGGTTTTCCTATTTTTAGACTAGTCAACAATATGGATCCATTAGCTAAAAAGTTTTATTTATTTTATTGAGTTATAATTTGGCTATGGAGCCTCACATTATTTTTGAGTTTGGTAGATTAGAATAGATGTTACTTGTTTAATTATTTAGTGGAACAGTTATGAACTTATTTAACGTAACATATTGTTGAGATTTTTGTTATTAATTATGGATACATTGTGATAAAATTGGGTATACTTCTTGTTGTAATGACATTCCATGGAGCCTCTGGAAAGCCATAGTAATTGAATTCTTTATGTATCAAAATCTATGAGATAAATGATTGAGATACAAAATTGAAATATGTGATATTTAGTAGCACACTAGCCTCTCAAAGGCCCCATATTTGAAACATAAAAAAATTTTGAAAATACTTATTCAAAAAGGACATTTCAATAATTTTGCCCAACAATGAACGCATCTCAAAAGGTGGGGGATTACAAGTAATGGTCATGTCATCTACATATAGTTGAAGAATAATTATACTAGCTTACCTCTAATTGACCAAGAAACAATACATAATCATACGACATGGAACTAAACCCTGCATGAAAAGCATATAATTAAACTTGGAACCTAAACTTTGTTTGATGCCATATAAAGCTTTGCTAAGATGACATACTTTTTCTCGTGAATGATTAAAACTTGGGGGAGTTGCAATTATACTTTGTCAACCAACTTTTCATTAAGAAATGCATTATTAACATCCATTGAAAACATATATTTAACTACTAAAATAACAGGTAAGAAATAAAAAATAGTGAGACAAACAAAGCCTCCTTATAGTCAATATTATTAATTTGGTGTGAGTCCCTTAGTAACAAAATGAGCCCTATAATCCATCAACATAAGTTTAGTATTGTAAACCACTTACACCTAATTGTCTTTCATAATCATTTCAGAGTTTATACAAAGTAAAAAAGAAATAGAGAAAAAAAAAGATGATAGTCATTATGATGTGATGGAATAACGTTTACCCTTTTGGAGCATTGGGCATTAGAGTGGAGGAGACTTAACGAGCATAAATGTGATGACCAATTAGTCAATAATGCAGAAAAGTTAGAGCTAAACATTGAAGAGCAATTTGTTGAGCTTGCTTCTCATTTATTTAAGTTAGAAAATAATGTCAAGGCAAATCAACAAAAATAATAGACTATTAGAGGGGATGTGAGGAAAACACTCAAAAAGAAGTAAATAACCTATGCTCTAAAATTGTGTGTGTCAAGAAACATGAAGATGCTTAACAATGAGATTATAACAATAACCCTTATGCTTAATATTATACCCAATAAAACAACAACAATGTGAGCATAGCTTTAATTTAGAGTGTTCATGAAGAGAGAGTATGATAAAATATGCACAATCAAATACTTTCGGAATTGCATAATTATTACATTATACAACCTCATACGATGTTTTACTTGATAATGTATTGACGAAACCTAGGCAATGGTGTAATTGAAGTGATTAGTGCATCATCACCCCCAAAGGACTCAAATAATTTGGTAGGGTAAATAAAGAATCAAACAATATTTAAAACGAGTTTAAGCTTTTGCTCAACATTATCATTCTATTGAGAAGTGTATAGTCATTACTTAGTTTACATCAAGACCTCCATAAAAGAATTAAGCCAATAATTCATGACAATATTAGTATGCTAAACTTTAATCATCCAAGCCAAATTGGGTTGGATCATTTTGGAACTTTAAAAAAGTATCAAGCAACCTAGACTAAACGCACAAAAATATAATCAACTAAATTCAAAATTATCAATAAAGAATACAAAGTGTCTAAGATCCTCTATTAGTGGGAAATGAGGCAAGTCACATTAAAATGAACAAGATTGAAAAGTGCAAATGAAATAGAATCATTTTTTGTTAAATAATACTGCATTCTATTTACTCAATTAACAAGAGATGTAACAAAAGGTTGAAAACTAACTTTAACTAAGTAAACATTAGAAGCTAAAGTTTAAATGAGAGGCATGACCTAAATGAAAATGTCTTAAACTTGAAAGAAAATTTGATTTCACAAATGAATCTTGCAATTGAGTATGCACAAGAATGTAAGTAAGAATAGACAACCAACTCTACACTCACTCCAATATGATGATTGTGTATATTACATTCCTCATCAGAAGGAAAAAAAAAACAATAAATAAATAAATAAATAAAGTAAGACAATGTTTATCAAACTAACCATTTAGAAAAAGATTTAGAGTACTTGGGTACAATTAGTGTTTCAAAAAGTGAAGGTTAGGTGGAATGACATCACCAACAAACACACTAAAAACACATTAGAACTATTGGCAAACTTAATAATAAAGATGTATCTCATGCGACTTGCAAAAAAAAAAAAAAAAAAAAAAAAAAAAAGAAAAAACTAAAAAGATATTAGTCATATAATTACTAGTTAAATTAATAAACTATATTGAGGATTTACATAATGTGATATAAAGCACATTAGGTGTGCAAGATATGGTAAATGAGCACCACAAAGTCAGTTACAATAATATAATTATTACAGTTTGGTTTGAGTTGATTGATTAAATAAAATCACATGTTTGAACCAAATAAAAGCAATAATTTTTTTAAATAAAATTACATGTTGGATGTGAATGCTTGACAAATTATATTTAGAGAAGAATTAAATAAATTTTTACATGCATATTATTTGAATTATATTCCCAATTTTCTTATATTTTCAAAACTACCTTCATTTCTAGTTTTTATCATCATCTTGTTTTTCGAGTTTGCAAATCACGAACTCTAGGTTTTGAGTGTTGTCGTTTGTAACTAACCAAGCGGATAAACTTCTATGGAGCTACGGTCAAAAGAAATATAAAAGAAATAAGTATTTTCACGACTTTACCATCCGGTCAATATTGTTCCACGCTATCCACCTTTCATGGCTACATATCTTTTTGGCTAAGGAATGAGAAATCTTTCTTCTATTAAATGAATCAAATGTTTCATTTCATCCGAGAAAAGTCTTCTCTTTCTCAACAATGTCTTTGTCATTTGATCCAATAGCATTTCGTTAGATAGGAACAGATTTAATAAATACTGATAACTCTTGGATAGAATATTAGGACGAAAAGATCCATTAGATAATGATCATTGATTAACAAGTGGGCTTCGAACGCCCCGGAAGCGAAAATAGAGGGATTTGGCAAAGGTGGAGCCCAAAACTTGATTGATCTTACATGTGTTCGGCTATGCGTGTAGAGTAGTTTGGTTCCCTTTCATTCTAAATTAAAGAATTCGTTCCGAATAAAAGAATTCAGTGGTTGATGCCTTTAGTCGGAAGGTGGAATTGGCCTCAATGAAGCTTGAAGGGTTGGCCGCTATTAGCCAACTCCAAGGCATGATCACCAACAGAATCAGGGAGGGATTCGACAATGACCCCATGGCCAAGAGCTTGTTCGAGTTAGCACGTGAAGGGAAGACATGCCTTTGGGTGCAAAATAACATCCAAGTTATTAGAATTTTTTTAAATAAAATAAATAAGAACAAGAAAATGATGACAATGAAAAGAAGTGGAATGTGATAAGATATGAAAAATGAATTGATGGTAATTTTTTGAAAAAAAAATATGTACAAAAAAAAAATCAATACTCACGTTCAAATATATATATTTGGAGGTCATCTAAATCTCTAACTCTAGGTTGCTATTTTTTTTTCCTAAAATTTAATACAAGAAAGACATGTACTTTTCAGCTATAGCGCCGTCTTATGATATTGCAACTAGTTGCCGCTGGCAATTGAAATTTCCATGTGTGGCAGCCGTGTGGGAAAAGGCAGTTGATAGCCTCTTATGCTCTCTCAAAGTTTTTTTTTCTTTTCCTTTTTCTTGTTTTTGTGCACGATTTGTCTTCTTCCAAAACTTATAATCACTTGTACTTTATCCTTGAACATAACCTTTTCTAAATTTAAAATAAATTTATATGCTAACCCTATTACATGAGTAAGAATATCATCACAAGAAAGATACACATACGGCAACAGCAGTAGCAAAAATCAAACTCTCACCTAATGCATACATCAAACTCTCACTTAATACATATCTCAACTCATAAAACTAAGTTTTACAAGAATTCAACGGCCCCTTTTTGAGTTTTTTTTGAAGTTGTTTGCTAGCTCAAAACTCCCTTCTTGCTGGTATCCGTTCAACCAAGGAAGGCTGCCCAGCTTACAGCTTAGGGATGCCTAAATAGTTCTTTTCATTATTAATATTAATTTATTGCAAGTTCACCAAAACCACTGTAGAAAGACAAGTTGTTGGGTAAGTAAAGGGAAAGCAACTTATGGTCTGAAAGAGCTTTTTTTAAACTGATCTTAAAAAACAAAACAAACCCCATTTGATAACACCTGTTCTTAAACAATTTGCAACAAAAAATGTTTGTTTTTTGATTAAGAAAGAAGCAAAAATGATATCGACATTCTTGAAGAAAAACCAAAAACTTCTCTTTCTTCTAACATATTTATAATTAACTAGAGCTCATTGCTTGTGATGATGTTTACTCTGATAATGATGAAATTTACAAAGAACAAGTTGAACATGTAATCCTTTCGAGTCTTAAGAAGTAATGAAAAGGAACTAGTTGAGTAAAATGTAGAGAAAGCAACATCCATTTCTGCCACTTATTGAAAGAATTCCCCGAATGCCTCTTCAATATCAAAATCCACTAGTCTTGCCTGAAGAAAACACCTCCTAAATACCAAAAAATTTATAATAAAAAAAGAAAGAAAATCTTACTATAACGTTTAAAAAACTAATATCACTCCCCACCTTCACCAAAATAAATAAACAAATTCTTCAAAAAAATATCCAAAATGAATATCTATTATATACAGGTATATATATATATATATAGTTGCCTTTGTTGCACTTAGCCACTTATCCACATCCATATCTTTCTTTTTCAAAAAATAATAATGAGCCAAAAGTGCAATGCATCATCACTAAAAAGGAGACGTCCTAACATATATTAATATATATATATATATATTTTCTTTCCTAAATTAAGTGTTATGAATTTCATTTTAATTTTACCAAAGTAAGCACTTAGACAAATGAGATCAAGGCAGTAAGCATCCCAAACAAAGGCAGCTTAGATAATTGCTAACCCTGAATGTTCAATAAGAAAGGTCTACCTATTAAGTCTTGAATGCAAAATAATTCACAATCATATCCCCCGCTCATCACAGTTGAGAAGTGTAATCAGCTTACATAAGTAACTGCAATGCACAGACTACGAACTAATTCTAATCCTACAAGGGAGTTAAAAGGAAAACTAAAGCTTCCTCACAAAAACCCATCTAAAACATGAATACCAGTTCGTCATGTTCTTCGAAGAATAAAACTCAAACACAAGCTTCTTCAACATAATCATTTAAGGAAAATATGTCCAAACAGAGGATAAATATGCAATAAGATCTGACGTCCCCTGACATAAATATCAAAACTCTTGTTTCATTCTACATAATTTTCAACTCTGCATAAGAAGGCAAGGGTGTGTAAAAGAAAAGAAACTTCATAAGAGAAGCAACTAACAGAAGAGAAACTAAACAAACCCAAGCTACCTCCATTTTGGGTAGTGTAAGGCAGGTAACATACAAGACCCCCTCTACCTGCTACAAAATTTGCAACTATATATGTGACGCCCATAAAATGAAAATGGGCAGAGCAATCAATTCCTTCCCAATTGCAAATGTGGCAGGATCCACATCAATTGATAATCCATTTAAGTTCAGTGTTGCTAAAATAGAACAGGCACCCTTCCCTACATTAAATACTTTCTTACTTGATCCAAACAGCCTTACCTCAAACAGGTCATGAATGTAAATCACCTTATCACAGAAGATCAGCAACATTGGCTGGCAGTTCCTCAACAACCACATTGTAGAACTTCTGGATGTCAAAAAGCATTCTTTCATCATCTCGGGTCACAAAATTTATGGCCACACCCTTTCTCCCAAAACGCCCACTACGTCCAATACGGTGTAGGTAGTTCTCTGGCTGTGTAGGGAGATCATAGTTTATGACAAGGGAAACTTGCTGGACATCAATACCACGGGCAAGGAGATCAGTGGTGATCAGCACCCGTGAAGACCCAGATCGGAATTCACGCATGATAATATCTCTGGTGTTCTGGTCCATGTCCCCATGAGTTGCAGAAACAGTGTGGTCTCGGCTCCTCATCTTATCTGTTAGCCAATCAACCTTTCTTCGGGTGTTCACAAAAATGACACTTTGAGTGATGGCCAAGGTCTCATAGAGATCACAGAGTGTTTCAAGCTTCCAATCTTCCTTCTCAACATTGACATAGAACTGCTTAATACCCTCCAAAGTAAGCTCATCTCGCTTCACCAAAATCCTCACAGGCTTGTTCATGAACTTTCTAGTGATCTCAAGGGCCTCAGGTGGCATGGTTGCAGAGAATACACCAACCTGGATTTTTGATGGAAGAAGCTGGAAGATGTCGTATATCTGCACATTAAAAATTGCATCACTATAGCACTCATTATTTTGGGGAAATCACTTGGGAGAGGAAAAGCCACACAAATAAGATGAGACCATGAACTTGCAATGCATAAAAATGATAGATCAGGCCCTGTCCAGGTTATTAATCAAATCTACTTCAAAGCAAGATAGCATTTCATAATGAAGAAACATAATCCTTAACAGAAAATCTAAAGCAGGAACAATACACTGTCCCAACAGTGCTGATGTAAAGTGAAAGTAAACTTTAGCAATTATATGCTTCTCTTTTTTTTTTTTTTTTTTTGGAAGGGAAGGCACCTTCTACCTAAAATTTCCATCCACCACATGATTTCTTCCAAAGGAATATCATTTTCAAGCTTCACATGCAAAGGAATATTATTTTATTACAGTTAATAAAATTTATTAACTATAATATTTCTTTCAGAATGGTAAGTGAATATTCCTTGAACAGATGATGAGTAATTCCATAAGCACTCAGCCAAAAGATTCAAATAGTAGAATTACTAGCCTATTGATCCTCAAACAGTTCCTGTTAGATCTCATCAGATTTAGAAAGACAATACAATTTTTAAACACTTCAATACTAGCAATGCACATAACCTACAGTAATAACTCTATGTTCAAATGTGAACTCCGCTGACAGGATGACTTGAAAAAATTATAAATAAGGATTATAAACCCCACTCCATAACGTTCTCAGGTCCCTACATGTTTATAAATCAGGCTGTCTATATAAATAAAGTTGGAAAACATTTTGCTAATGGCAAGAGAATAAGTTAAAAATTAGATTAAAAAATGTTAATTATCACCAATTGAAGACACCTAAGGCATATGCTATTTAGAAATTTTCAAAAAGAAAACCAGTTTTAAACTGATGGATGGCCATAAAAAAACTAATAGGAAAAATGCAAAGAAAACCTGAATGCAGAGCATGGAGCAAAAACTAGATCCACCTTAGTAATATTCAATAAAAACTTCCAAGTAGAACTACTACTAGTTATGAGGAAGGCAGAAAATGATCATCCAGCCTTCTACATTAGTATATACAGCAACTCGAACATAGATGTAGAAACATTTCTAAATAAAAAAAAAATTCAGACCTCACCGATAATAGCAGAATAACCAGCAGATATTATAAAGAAGTAAAAAAGTAAAGTTGAGACATAAAACCTGATCCTTGAAACCTCTTGAAAGCATTTCATCAGCTTCGTCCAAAACAAACATCTTAATGTGATCAGGACGAAGTGATTGTCTACGCAACATGTCAAAAACACGACCAGGAGTTCCCACAACGACATGGACCCCACTTGAAAGGATTCGTTGATCCTCACGGACACTAGTTCCACCAACACAAGCATGAACCTTCACTCCAAGGTAATCACCAAGAGCTCGCATGACCTTTTCAATTTGTTGAGCAAGTTCCCGAGTTGGAGCCAAGACTAGGGCCTGACATTCAACCAAACCATAGTCAAGCTGTTGGAGAATTCCAGAGCAGAAAGTTGCAGTTTTTCCTGTCCCTGACTGCGCTTGTTGAATTACATCAAGTCCCTTGCAGAAAGGCACAATTCCCCTTTGCTGAATGGCAGAAGGCTTCTCAAAACCTACAAAAATAAAGGTTATTAGCTTCTTCTCGAATCAAGGTGGACAGACATAAAACGAAGAATGTGCTACATCTTCATTCCATCTTCCTTCTTATCAATGGAAAAATGTGCAGCATAGAATGAAATCACCATTCAAAAACAGACGCATGTCCAAATAAAGAATATGTCTCAAAGAGAACGTGTTGTCATAGCTACCCAGAGCCTAAGATTTAATTATTTCACATTTTCCATAAGTTTAAATCAAGAGCACTAAAAGAAAAAAGTCAATCCCTTTATCAGTCTATGCATGGTTAATCAATGTCCAACGGAAGCAATTACATAGAGCAGAACTTCCACAGACTTTCAACAAACAACGTAGAACCATAAGAAAATTCCATTTACCATAAGCATATATGCCCCTCAGGAGATTTTCTTGCAAACCCATAGCATCAAAACTTTCAAAAACCTCATCATATGATGCAAAGAAGTCTTGTCCCTCTGTTGCAATCCTGCTCCAATATTTCATCAAACCAAGTGAGAAGATTATCTATATCAATATATACATATCTTGTAACTTGGAGGCTGTTCCTATCTAAACTTCTTATCTAGCTACAGCTTTCTATTATCATATAAATATATAATAGTTTCCTTTCCAAATATATATATACATATATAACATATACATCAGAATGCCAAAAAAGTTTAGCCCACATTTGCTTTGTAATTGGGATATAATTTCTGGTATCAAAAATTTTTTAAAAAAAAAGTGAAAAGAATACTGATGCTCTAATTTAAAAGGAATTTTTTAAAAACACAAAAAATACCAGGAAACAAAATGTTTAGTAAAGACCATCAAACTTTGTTTCTTATACTTTATATTTTCGTTATGTACCAATAACCACAAGAAAAAATAAGAGCTCTTCTCGGATACAAGAATAAGGAATCAGTCAAAGAATGAAAAGACTTACAGCTCATTCATTTTTGTATCATACTGACGTGCATCAAATTGAGAACCTTCTGGAGCCATTCCCGCCATGACTGCAAAATTAATGGATAAGCAGCTATGAGTTCAAATGAATTAATTTAGGCCTTAACTTACAAACAGAAATCCATATTAGAACTAGTGGAAACAAAAATATGGAAAAAAAAAACTACTGAAGACAATATTATATGAAATCATAATACAAAATAAATCATTTAGAAACCCGTCTCAAAAGGTCTTATAACCAAATCAAAAAAGGAAAAATTAATCAATAACAAAAATCTTTTGAGGACTATGATTGCAAATGGAACAGCACGGACTTGGCAACAAATAATTGATGGACAACATAAATAAATAAATGTTTACTGTGTTATTTAAGCAGAGACAACTTTCTTTTCACTATTTTTTTAAAAAAATAAAAAGGTCATCTTGAAGGATTGTAGAAAAGAAATTCACTCCTAGTTCAGAAAAAAAAAACACTCTATAACAAATTTCTTTATCAAAATAAAGAATTAAATGTTCCTTAGCACAATTTTATGATTAAAAAAATGAATACATGCAGATGTCAAGATAAATTCATATCAGGTATTGTGCTAAAACCTTATAAAGGAAGAATAAGCAAGTCCCGGAAAAACAAAATAAAAAATCCAAAACACCTACTAGAAGAAATAGTGTTGACCCAAAAAACAGATTTCGATAATATTGCTACTGTCTGCAACTTATAAAGGTCTGAACTTTTCAGTTAATCACTCTCACGAAAAGAAGGAACTGTACTCGGAAGCCAACTAAAAATGAAAACAAAAAATAATAATAAATGATGAAAGAAATCTTCGTTAGCTGACTAATATTACCCAAACTAAAGAAAGCAGGTCTTTTGCGCACAATTGCATAACTTCACTAATTCACAAAAAAAGAGAGCAAAAAAAAAGAACCCTAACAGTTTACACACACACTCAAAAAAGGCGATACTCTTGAATCCAGCAACCCTAACCACAGTGCTAAACAACAAGAGAGACGGAGGGTCTCTAATTCAGATCACGTCACCGTCAACAAAGGGAAAAAAAGAAAGAGAGAGAGAGAGAGAGAGAGAGAGAGAGAGAGAGAGAGAGAGAGATCTATCACGAAAAGAAAAATTCCAGACCAAAATTTCCTACAAGTTTCCAACAACTACAGCGATTAACAACATAAGTCCTTCCACCCCGCCCCCGCCACCTGCCCCCCCTCCCAAAACAAAAAAAGCAATAGGACAACGGGGAGAGAGAGACTGAGAGGATTAGTTCGCGTCGAAGAAGAACCAACCTGCTACTGTCGACGATCGCCGGAGATGCAAATGAGGATGAAGAGAAAAAGTGATTTTCACAATTTTTTTTTTTTTTTTTGGTTTAGGGTTAGGGTTAGGGCTTCTTTAGTCGTCGGGTGGATCTCTGCCGTGGAGTTGAACAAGCGCAGGAAAAGACACAGAGCGAGAGACCCAAAAGAGGGATTAAAAAGTCATGAAGGGTTTCTTATATCTGATGGCGCAGGGTCGGTTTGCTGTCCCACTCCCTACGCCATCTACGAATTAGAAAGTAAATAAAGTGGATTTTTTTTTTTTTTTGTGACAACAACCGTTACAATATTTTTTTGAGGCGGGGGTTGGGTTTTGTGCCTGCCTTCTCATGAAACAGAGAGATACCATCATCAACTGCTTTAAACCGTTAGAATTAAAAGTAAAATTTTTTATGCTTTCATAAAATTAGAACGTCTTTTATTTATTTATTTATTTATTTTAATAATATAGAAGATTAGTGTATTACAACATGAGTTTTCAGGGTTTTATCGCTCATTAACCCTTTAAAGTATCTCTAACCCTAATATCAAATTTTATATTATTTTGGTGTTATATAACACCAAACTATAACTTTTATTTGATCTATTTACGTCATTTATAATATTAAAAAAATATTTTTTTGAATATTTTTTTTCTTTTTTATATTCTTCTCTAACTTAGTATCCCTAAAAGTTACGCTTCTCACTTATATATCATAGTCTTTCAATATTAGTAGTTATTTGTAACACCTCAAAATTTATAAACATAATTAAATATAGTTAATATTAACTAATTGGGCACTAAGACTAATTTGTTTAACAATAATGACACATAAATCGATAATAATTAATAAATTATCTGAATCATAACATAAATTAGAAAAAATTTGTGTTAGAACGCAAAAGACAAAAGGAAAATTGATTTAAAAGTGTAAAAATTGTGTGTTGCTCTGAAGGGCCTAGCAGCATGCTGCATCATGAGCATGCCTGGTAAGTAAGACTGCTCAAGTATATAGAGTGTTGCATGGGAGTTACAATAAACTGTAGAAAGCTTGTTGTTGAGACAACTATACCTTAGGATTGAATATTTTCAGGATGCTCGATTCTTATAGAGCACACTTAAAGCTTTTCAAACATGTATGACAAGCCATTGGATACCCTTTCCATGATAAGAAATTATTTTTCAAAGTTGCTCACTCCACCATGGTTAAATCTACAAATTATGGTGAATAGTAATTTCATTGATAATGGCTCAACCACTGCTCGACCATTCTCTCACTTGCTCAAGTACACGTGCACACCCAAATAATGAGGAAGGGAACATATACATTTAGAAAAAAAAAAAAATGATAACTCTCTTCGACAATCTTATATTAGCTATTTTCCTTCCTTTTGTCTATAAACTGAGCAAGTGTGAGAGATGCTCAACTTTTGACAATTTGTGTTTTTGGCTAAGAGTGTGTGCTTATGTGAAGGACATGAAAGCCTTTCAAAATGGAGAACTCTTGCTCAAGGTTGTGTGTAAGCATTTCTAGGCCTTACTTATTTCCATTTTCACCAATGATATGAAATCATAAAAGATATGTTCATATATCTATATCGGTTGAGATATGCTTTTTAACATAAGGAGAGGTTTATATTGTTTATGGACTACAAGATCCTTGACCACAAGATCCTTGCCATAATTGTAACGTAGCAAAAACAATGTGAAATGGTGACATGAGACTCCCAAATTGATTTACCAAAGTTAGGGATCTCAACTATGTACATAAGTGCTATTGTATTGTGTTTGTTAGAAGTATAATACTTAATTATCCTCCGATCCCTTGAAAATCAGGCATCAAAACCTCAAGAGCATTGTAGGACGCTTAGAAATGAATGAAATAACTCAAAAAATCACAAGAAAGATATAAGGAATGCCTCAAAATCGAGACCCAAACATAGAATTCTATGTTTTAGAGGAATACAAAGTAGCACATTGCACTTGGTGCAATAGTGCACTGCTTTATCTCACCAAAGTCTCCATGTTATGGGGGAATACAGACTACCACCATGATACTCTAATGCGTGTTGCATACCCATGCTGCTGCATATATATTGCTCTAAGATTGTCTAAGGCCCTTTTTTTTCTCACATTTACCTAGTTGTACACAAGTTTTAGCTGAGGTTTAGAAGATCTAAAGATGGATTTTAGAGAATTTGATATAAAAGCACCATGAAAACACAAGTAAAAGGTGGAGACTTGATTTGAGACAACACACTAAAACTTGGTGGCTTATGTACATTTCAATGACATGGGAGATGTATCGGCAGCTGGACAACATTTGGACCACTAAGCTTTTGATTTTTGAAGCACATCAAATTTTGGGACGAGTAGATTTTTGGGTTTCTAATTTCTTAGAAATACATGTGCAATAGTTATGGTAAAATGACCTACAATGTAGTTTAGATTGCGTCAGTTTGAACCATATGCCTGTAAGATATATTTATATGATATTTGAAGTGATTTATGTGCAATTAATGTCACTGTTATGATCATGAAATGATGCATGAACATAACACATTCGATAGATATGATCCTTGAGATACACGTGATCATATTGAAATATATGAGTAGCATGCATTATGACTTGTACATTTACACATAGAATATTGACACTATCATCATGTTTAGTTTGATGCATTGGGAATATAATCATTTTATGACATACACATGTTTGATATACAAGAATAAATACATGATAGTAAGCATGACATGAGAAATGATGTTACGAATCTATTAATATGATGTTAAGGAAAAGGAGACATGTTATGTGATGATATCCATATTTATATAAGTGAATATATGACATTGACCACACTATTAAAATAAAAATTCATATTTTGGAATAGTTAGACCATGATAGTTCGACCGAGCATTTTTTTTGTAGGATATTCTAAATGAACACTTATATCAACTCAATGCAATTAGGTTTTGTGAGACCAATAAGTTGGTTGACCTCGTTTACAACCCTAGCTAGTGCCCGAAAATATTTTCTATAGAAAATAGATTTTTTTTAAAAAAATAACTTCTCAAATAATCTTTTTAAAAAGTATATTCTTGGTTGTTTGATTGTGTGAGAGAATTTTCTTCTTATTATTAGTAGTGCTAGAGGTTTTTTTAAGTAAAAAAGTATAATTTTCTGTTATATATAGGTGAAAAATATCAGGTAAAAAAATAAGATGGTTAAAGAATATTTTCCTTTAGAAATTATTGCCAATTACACTTTTATTTCTATTACACAATGGAAAAAAAAACTCTTGGGTATTCAAGGAAATTAAATAATAAATATTTCGATCAATCTTGATGCTACTCTCTAGGTTTTCCCATGAAAATGTCACAACTTAACTCAATAATCCATCTTGACTCAAAAGTCAATTATATCATCCAAGATGCAAAACAATTTCAAATTATTGATTAAAAAAGGTCCTCCTATGATTATTATGTCATCTTTTTCCTAAGGATTTTATACCTCCTTTTTATCTTATAAATAAAGTTGTCTATCTTTTTTTTAAAACAAAATTAAAACAAATAAAAACCCTGGTATCATGTAATTACACCTTCATGAAAATGATAAAATATAACTTATAAGTTAAATCTTATAAATGGAGATTGGAACTGCAGGTTAAGGGTAATCAAGAGGTTGAGGGATCAATTTTTTTTTTTTTTTTTTTTTTTGTAAAATAAAAAGTTAAATAATGGAAATAGAATTTGGGCCAATAATCTTATCGAGATGTATCTTAAGCATATTTTAGCTTCAGGTGTTCATTACCACCAAGCTGTAGGTAGTTCTGAGCTTTTAATCTTTTTTCTTTTTTAAAAAACTTTTTAATCTTTTGCGACAACTACAAGTTCATCTTATATGATAACTTCTTGAATAGCTTTTTAAGAAAGTTGATATTCACCACCTTTTTTTTCATTTAAATTTCTGTTTCATAGATGTATTGGCCAATAATCTTTACTCAACCCCTTTTTTTTTGAGATGTCATTTTAAGTAAGATAGTTTAAAACCCCCCAAAAAAATATACGTCATTTTGTTTTTTTTTTTTTAACTCAATAAATAGTCTTTTTTTTGTTTTTAAAAATACTTATTACTAATTTGTTTTCAAATCTTGTAAGTAATAAGACTTCACGCTAAACAAAGTCAGTATTGATAAAATAAAAAAAATATATCACATAAACATAGCTAACATAAATCTTTATTAAATCAACAATGACATGAATCTCAATTAAACAAATATAAACAAAAATAATTAAAAATGATTTAGCTTCCTCAATTTAAATCCTAACTTGGGTTTCAATCAAGCATAGTGAAAAAAAGAAAAACAAGAATGATAACAAGGACAGCATTTTTTGTAAATCTATCAAACCAAATGGTATGGCAATGTTTAAACTAAACTAAGCAAAAGAAGCGGTTTGAAAGAGAAAAAATTTATTCATGGGGATGTCTTTACACTCATTATAAGAGATCAAATCAGTTCCTCATGTTTAAGGCTGCAAGATTTTATTGCCTCAATCCCCATCAATCCAGGAACTATCAGATGTGCAAAGCATCAGAACTTTAAGAGATGGAAAATCCATAAGAAGATCTTCAAGAGCAAAAGGTTGGCATTTTGACGTCGCCAATAAAATGATTTAAAGCAGCATGGATTCTGGATTCTCAACGTAGCCTTTGAATGCTTTTAGCCACTCGGCGCCAATAGCACCTAAAAACAAGTGGCAGAGATGATCAAGATTTGCCATAATAACATATAATGAAGTATTGGGGTAGTCTCTTTCTCAGGCTGCAAGAGAGTCCTGAGTTCAAATTCTACCGTAAAAGACTACAAGCCAATAAACTTTCTATTTGCATTTGGATAATGGAAAGACTAAGGAGTGTCTATAGCTAAATGTTTGATTAGTTATTTTTGAAACACTCAAGATTGTTTTTTAATCCAACCTTAAAATTTCCAAAGAAAATGAGAGAAAGACAAAAGTTGTGTTTTCTTCATGATCCCCAATAACGAGCATAGAATCCAGAAAAGTGAAACCCACCACTATTCACCTTTTTTTTTTTTTTGTGTGTGTGTGTGTGTGTATGTGGGTGGGTGGGGTTTGGTTGGATATTCTTGATAAAACCTTCAAGAAATGTTTCTGCAATCTATAAAATAAGACAAAGAAACTGTATCTGAATCATATAACAGACAATGTATGTATACACAAGTAGGTTGTTAGAGGCTACATACCATCAATTACCCGGTGATCACAGCTTAGTGTGACTGACATGAATGAAGCAAAGTTAAATTGGTCAGGACCAG
>JAJIYU010008306.1:0-18215 GCA_030144865.1 Tinospora cordifolia | reverse complement strand
TGTGAAACTAAAGAACATTAAAGGTTTATTAAGAACTCCACATACCGGGGCGATGGACGGGCACTGGTGGCACATCGCGTTGAGGTTCTCCGGATGTCCCAGGACGTCATCGTGGATATCCCCAACTAGGTCAAACTGCGAGCGGCCGTATGAGACCCTCGAATTTGGAAAGTCAAGAAGATTTTTTTCCCTTAGTTTCAGTATCTTCTTGGGTCGTGGTCTCAGAGGTAGACTTCCGTGTTATAAAGATGTCGTGCCTGATTGTGTTCAAGACCACATTTGGATACCAAGGGTGGTTCACTCTTTCGGTTAATTCCTAATATCAGATGGTAAATTCCTGATATTAGAGCGCAACAGATAAACTAAGTGTTTGAAATGCCCCTAATGATTTGAAACTGTTTGCATGTTTCGTATGCTTGTCTGTATAATGTTATTGATGTGTAGGGGAGATCCACTGGGCTTTCGAGTTCATCCCATTTTTATCTTACAGGTACTCATAAGCCCAGCGCTCGGTGAGGATGCAGGCCGGAGACTAGAGGTTGTATAGAGAGAGAGTGTGATATTTTTGTTTAAACTATCTCTCTGTTTTTGTATAGTTTTTACGATGTATATTTTGAAATTGGACTGGAGGGTCATGTAACATATTTTTGTGTATGTATTCACAGGACTGTTTACCATCTTGAACACTGTTTTGTTTTGATTCATAAACTGATGATTTTTAGTTATGGTATGCTATATAGTGTTCAATAATTTAGAAAGATTTGATCCGAATAGTGCTTCCGCTACTATTATCTTGATTTCCAGTATAAATATGATTTTGAACCTCCGTTGAATTTGATTTGAAATCAACTGCTTAGTGAAGCATGAATAAAATGACTATTTGAAATTAAGAAATGATTCAAACCTCGCGTATAGAGGTTTGTGTACGGATTGATGATGACAGTCGCAAGCTTGGTGCCTCGGCGGACCACGCGCCTAGCTTGGAGCCGCGCGACGTCCGAGGACAGGGCCTCAGATTGACAGACATGACGTCCGGTCCGGGGTCAGGGTGTGACAATTGTCGAGCTATAAGGCGAATCATAGGTATTCCAACCCGGAGCTGTTTGTGACAACTCGAAGTCTTTGGGATGCAGTACGATGCCATGGTAAGTACTCTCTCTTAGGCTGTGATGTGAGTGTCGATTGATTTTAGATGGTTCTTGGAACCCTCTGAGATTTGATTGGATCAAAAGGAATACCAAGAGGCATCTCAACCCTCTTCTGGTCTTAGACTTCGACCAAAACTAACTGAATGTTGGAACGCATAATGTTTGAAAGTGTTTGTAATGTTTTAGATTGGGTCTGTATAATGCATGTGATGTGTAGGATCGATCCACTGGGCTTTCGAGCTCACTCCCACTTTATATTTCAGGTACATCTGGAGGTAGAATACTGTGACTTATATCTAAAGACTCACACTTTAATTGGACACCTCATTGGGTAGGTTGTTTGGGATAAGAGACTTGGAATTCATGGTTTATGTATTGTACTGGAATATTTTAATGTATTTATGTTGATTTAAACTTTAGTCTATTTTATCTTTAAATGAATTTCTTTGTTTAACAATTTTGGTTTTAATAATAGTTTTTAGAGTATTTTCGCTGTATTATTTATGATTTATATTGAGAAACCTGGTGAATGTCTTGAGAAATTATTTTGATTCTTTTGTTTTGTACAAGAAATTTATCCAGACATTGACTTGAGTACAAATTGTTATGAACTTATTTTTGAAGAAAAAGATTTTGACAGAATAAGAATTTTTGTAGCATCACGATCTTCAACGGGCAACAATCCACACGTGAGGTAACACATGAACGGAGGTCCGGTTGAAAATTGGGGTCTTACAATATAGAGTCTCCAAGAGTTAGTTTCATAACATTTTGCTTTCCTAATGTAGAAAACTTCCTTTTTTACTTGATGCTAGAGGTTTAGAGTTTGAGATTAGGGTTTTTTTGTATTATTTTAGTGATCTTTTGAGTATTTTTTTGTTTTTTGTGCACGCGAAGCCCATGCGCAAAGCATTTTTGTACCCTATATATAAATATATATTTACTAAATATTACTATAATTTAATTAACCCTACTATATGCTTAGTATTAATATATATTAATACCTATATCAATAATAATTAATTAATATATACCTATATTTATATATACATGTGGTTATATTAATGCATAAATATATATGTCTACACCAATTAATTAATCAATTAATTTCATATGTCCACATTAATCAATTCAAAAATGATGTGTCAAATATATATATGCACCAATATATACCAATAAAATGTCACATATAGAGGCACCAATTAATATATATACATGTGTGTATACCAATTAATCAATTAAATCGTATTCGCATATATATACAAAATAATTGGGGTATTATATTCCACCCCCCTTAAAAGGAATTTCATCCTTGAAATCTATCGCTAGGCTACTTGAGTGTCATTTGATCAAGTGCTTCTAGTGAAAAGTTGTGGGTACTTATTTTGTATTTCACTTTCCAATTCCTAAGTAGCCTCTTCTATTCCATGATGTTTCTAGAGGACTTTGACTAAGGGAATATCTTTTATTCTCAGGTTCTGTACCTTGCTATCTAGAATCCTAACCACCACTTCTTCATATGTGGCATCATTTTGGATGTCCACTTCTTCCCAACAGATTACGTGGGAGGGATCTGATTCGTATTTTTTCAGCATTGATATGTGAAATATGTTGTGGATTGAAGACATTTGATTTGGAAGGTCTAACTCATAGGCACATTCATCAATCTTCTTGAGTATTTCAAAGGGTCTAATGAATCTAATGCTAGTTTTCCTTTGATTCTAAATCGTTTGATTCCCTTATGAGGGCCGATCCTTAGAAACGCTTTATCGCCTAAGTGGAATTCTAGAGGTCTTCTTCTCTTATCAGCGTAATTTTTCTGTCTACTTTGTGCAATGGTCAGTTGTTTCTGAATTTGTTTTAGCTAATTGTTCATCTCTTGCACGAGATTGAACCCAGTAAGAACATGATCCTCTAGTTCAGCCCAACAGGTTGGTGATCTGCAGGACCTCCCATAGAGATCTTTGTACAGAGCCATTCTTATACTTGCCTGATAACTATTGTTTTAGGCAAACTCCGCTAGGTGCATGTACTTACTCCAGTTCCCTTTGAAGTCAAGGATGCAGGACCTCAGCATGTCTTCCAACGTCTGGATGATTCTTTCATACTAGCCATCTATCTCAGGGTGAAAAGCCGTACTCATGGTGAGTGTAGTGCCTAGTTCCTTCTATAGACTCTTCCAAAATTGTGAGGTGAAATGAGAGTCTTGGTCAGACACTATTGTCTTAGGTACCCCATAAAGGCGTACTATCTCTCTCACATAGAGTTCACCTAGTTTATTGACTTGGTTTATGGATCTTATTGGCAAGAAATGTGTGACTTTAGGGAGATGATTCACAATCACCCAAATAGTATCTTCTCATTTTTTATTTCTGGGTAACCCACTAACAAAATCTATGGCGATGTTATCCTACTTCCATTCTAGGATTAGAAGTGGTTGTAATAATCCAGAGGACTTTCGATGTTTCGCCTTTACCTGTTGATAGGTTAGCCACTTAGAGACGTACTTAGGTACATCTTTCTTCATACCTCTCCACCAATAGGTCTTTTAAAAATTTTGATACATCTTATCTCCTTCAGGATGCATCGTGTACTTTGTTTGATGGGCTTCATCTAGAATGGTTTGCTTACTCGATCCATTTTACGGTATGCAAATTCTTTCTCCTAGCCTTAAGGTACCTTCAGCATCCATTCTAAAGTCGGCATGCTTACCTTGTTGAATTCCTTCAACCAACCTTGTGAGCCATTTATCTTGCCTTTGATCTTCCCTGATCTGATGCAGAAGATTTGGTTGACAAGTCATATTGTATAGATAGGCTCGTTCTTCATTTAATGTTACGCCCATCCTAAAGTCTTCGATCAGTTGGTACATCTGACCCTTTTCCTCCTCCTGTTTACTGAATTTTCTACTGATGGCGTGTACTACTACATTGGCTTTTCTCGGATGGTAATGGAGTTGGAAATCGTAGTCTTTAAGGAATCCCATCCACCTAGGCTGTTTGAGTTCAATTCTTTCTGGGTATAGATATATTTTGGATTTTTTTTATCTAAAAATAGGTCGAACCTCTCACCATACAAGTAATGCCTCTATATCTTTAAGGCAAACACTATAGCCGCTAGTTTTAAGTCCTGTGTTGGGTAGTTTCGTTCATGAATCTTTAGTTGTCGCGAGGCATAGGTAACAACCTTTCCTTTTTGCATTAAGACTAGACCCAATCTATTCTATGAAACATCTGTGTACAGAACATATGTGATGCCATGAGTTGCAGTGATTAAGATAGGGGCCGAAGTCAATTTCATCTTCAGTTCTTGGAATGATTCATCACACTTCTCATCACAATTGAATGAAACTTCTTTTCTAGTAAGTCTGGTTATAGGTTCTGCTAATTTGGAAAAGTCTTGAATGAATCTTCTGTAGTATCCAACTAGGTCCAACAAGCTTTCGATCTCGGTGACTATCGTAGGTTGTTTTCAATCTATGACAGCTTCCACCTTTTTAGGATCTACAAAGATACCTTCCGATGACACTACATGACCAAGAAATTTAACCATTTTCATCCATAATTCACACTTGCTATACTTGGCATACAGTTGGTGTCTTCTGAGTGTTTCTAACACGATCCTCGGGTGTTCTAAGTGTTCCTCTTTGGACTTGGAGTATATTAGGATTTCATCAATGAATACCATGACAAATAGGTCAAGGTATTAGCTAAATACTCAATTCATTGAGTCCATAAATGCTGCCGGGGCATTAGTTAAACCAAAGGGCACTACTGTAAACTTGAAGTGCCCATATTAGGTTCTAAAGGCAGTCTTGTGAATGTTTGAGTCATGGATCCTCAACTAATGATACCCTGATCGAAGATCAATTTTTGAGAAATGAGTGGCCCCTCTCAATTAATCAAATAGGTCATCTATCCTTGGTAAAGGGTACTTGTTCTTTACCGTCGCCTAATTCAATTTTTGATACTCAACACAAAGTCTCATAGATCTATCCTTCTTTTTCACAAATATCACTCGAGCTCCCCAAGGTGATTCAATTGGTCTGATGAATCCTTTCTCCTGGAGCTTGTCTAGTTGAGCCTTCAACTCGATTAATTCTATCCGTGCCATATGGTATGGGGGTATAGCTATGGGTTTGGTTCCAGGTTGGAGTTCAATCTTGAACTCGACACCTTTAGTTGGTGGTAGTTCGGGTAAGTCATCAAGGAATACATCTTCGTAGTCTCGACCACTTTTAGGCTCTTGATCTCTTTTTGTCCTTTAGAGTTCTCCTCAAAGAGGGTTTCGAGGTCATCCTTCTGCCTTAAGCAGTTCAACATGACCATCATTGGGCTCCTAAGCAACCTATGAATATCACCATTAATTTTAAAGGTTTCTCCTGAAGGCAATGTTATCGTCACTCTTTTCTTGAGACAATTGATTTGTGCCTTGCATTGGTCAAACCAGTCCATACCCAATATCACGTCGTACCGTGGAATGGAAGTACTTAGAGATCGGCCAAAATTAACTCATCCCCAAATATAAGATCACATGTACACATTTTCTTTATAGTAATAGTAGTTCTTATGGGTGTGGATACGTTTAAGGTTACAGGCAAGGTTTTTGGCCTCATACTCGACCACCGTCAGATTTCTTTGTTTTAACTGAACGAATTCCTCCTGCATCTTCGTCAGTATTGCTTCAGGAAAGAATTTCTCATAAGATATCTCCCTAAACTCTTCCCAGTTCATTCTACTAACATTAATGTTTAGGTCTGCCTTTACCATCTGCCACCAACTTCTAGCTAGTCCCTTGAATTGAAGGGTAGCTAATGTTATTCTACTTGGACCTATTACTCGTAATAAATCCAAGTGTTCTTCTAATTTCTGATACCAATGGTTATTTGTTAAGCTTTTAGCAGTACCATCAAATTGTGATGGTTGAAGCTTCTTTAATTCCAGCATCATCTTTCTATGTTCACTATCTTCCAGATTGTGATGTTCCTCCTAACGAGCTAGGACTTCGGGCATTGGTACTGGCACTAGCCGCTAAACCAGGATAGGTTCCTAGACTTGTAGCTATGGTGCCACCTAAGGCGTTATTTGAGGTAGGGCCCTCTCGATTTGTTACATGACCCTCCTTATGATTTCTAATATCATATTTTCTATCTGGTTGTCAACTACATTATTTAGTATCTCTTGCCCCTGAGAATTAGTCTCTTCAAATGTTGTAGCCCGGGTAGCATATCTTTGGGTCTGACCATTTATCTACAAATCAAGTTGTTTTAGTACTAATGTCCACAATTTTGCCTTGTTGTACTATCAAGACTCTAGATGTAGGTTTCTAGGTTTTTGATTTGTTTAGTGGCATAATAGTTTATTCTTCTAAGTTCCTTTTGTTTTTGTGTATAGGATTTGGTCTCATACATGCATATTCAAATAGTAAGATCATCATACATTCAATCATTCAATAATGCAAGTTCATACTTAGCATAGCAAGATTCTGGGTTTCCGCTAATGCCTCTGGGTTCGAGTGTCCCATACCACCCTTTCCCATCAACATAAACTTCCACGCAAAAGTTTCACTACACCTAATCAATTTTGTAAATGTCTCAATTTCTAAGGCTTCGCAAGCTCCACTAGACTTGATTGTCCCATACCAGCCAAGCATAGGAAAGCAAGCTCAAAAAAAGCCACCAATCATTTACCAAACATGGTCCATCATTCTCTAAGTCTAGGATTCCTCCATACCCTTGAATTCCTATGCATCTCATACCACATAGAAACTAGAGATACATGATCCTCTCAATCTCATGCCCTGACCACACAAGTGTTTCATTTTCATACGTTTTTAGTCACTAGCCTATATCCTAATGTTTTATTTATGATTCACTGTGTCACCCAAGTTTCTGCCTAAGGTTTCTTTCCTAGACCTAGTGTTCAAGTCCTAGTTGAGTAGTTCTTTTGTTAAATTGCCAACCTTCATCTATGCACGATACCACCTTTGGTATGTCCTTTGTACTATAGTAAGTTCTTTGCCCTTAGTTAACACCTCCTAGTTTTCTTTCGTAAGAAAATATGTGTGTTCTTCAACTCTGACTACATGTATGAGCTGGTGGGACAACCTCTAGATCGGACGACGAGACCAAAAGTCTACTTAGCAACCGTACTTTCTAGAATGGGATAACCCATCTCCCTTTCAATGTTTACCTTTACTTGGGAAAAAGGCTTACCCACTATCAGCTCAACTCGTAATTTTCGTATCCAAACAAAACAATTGAAAAACATATATTCCTTTTTTGAAAAATAATTTTTTTCAAAACAATTTCAATTTCCAAAACAGGAGGCAGGGCTTTCTAAATTAATTCAAATTAAAGGTGCTACGTGACCAGTCAATTCTTTCTAATCCTTGCCCAAGGCATCTACAACCTAGGCTATGATACCACCTTTGTAACACCTTGCCTCCCATTCCTGGACCCAAGTCATCTGACGGTATATTCTTCTTCCTCAATATTTTTGGGCTGCCTAGGAGGTGAATCTGTGTTATGTTATCCTTATTTTATTTTCTTTTCCATATTCATGAGATATCCTGTGCACATTAATCTATGTACAAACAATCTATGATGTCATGAAATAAATGAAATCCTTTATTATTAAATAAAAAAAATTCAAGGGTTACAACGAAATAAAATAATAAATAAATTTGGACCCAAATGCCCTACAACGAAATTGAATAAAATTTTTCACATATTAAAATAACGCCCAAGAGCCTTGATAATTAAATTCTTGAAAGGAAATAAAACATTATTTAATTCATTATTTCGACAAAATAAAACATGCATAGCAACCACTTATAAGGAATTGAATGATTCAACCAATTTATTATTTTCTATTGTCATTAAAGACCGAAAGGATATCTCCATCATTCTAACCTTAGGAAAAAAGCTACTATACTGAACTCAGACCCATTAGAGTGACATAGGATCAATTCCGAACCTTATATTACCTCACAACCCTGTTTGGGATGCTCACAAAGCAATTTCAACCCCGTGCCGATACGTGGTTAAAATCTCTATTTAATTTTTCATTAATTGTAAAAGCATAGCAAATAACTATTTAAACATTCCAATAATATCACACCACAGAACAACATTTAAAATAAAATAAGCATAATGAATTTCAATTTTTGATGTGGAAGATCGTACAAGAAACAACTACAAAGCATACTCTTTCAATCATGAACAATATAATAATTTAAATGCATAAATTAAAAAGACATGTAAAAGAAAACTAAACTGACCACACAAGTGTGCATTATTTGAATCAAAATAATAAATTAAAAGATGGAAATCATTTCACCTCAAGATCGCTTCTTGAATTCCTTTGAGATCTTTTCACCAAGATCTGTATAGCACTTCGTTGCTACTACTTCGCAGGTTGTTTAGAATAGCTCAAGAAAAAGAAAAGGACTAAAGATACCAAGAAGGAAGCAGAGAGAACAAGAAGGAACTCTATTCAATTCTTGCTGGGATGAATGAAATGAGAGAGGTGATGAGGTTTATATAGAGTCTTCGAGGGTTAGTTTTGTAATATTTATTTTTCTATTGTAGAAAACTTCCTTTTTTTTTACTTGATTGGGGCGACTAGAGGTTTAGGGTTTAAGATTAGGGTTTTTTTTCATGATTTTTTGGGTATTTTTTCCTATATATAGGGTATTTTTCATATTCTTTTCACATATATTTTTGAAAATAGGCGCGTGGGTCGTACACGATAAGTGAAATTTGTTTTGCGCATGGGCTAAAGTCCATGTGCAAAACTTTTTTAATACCATATATATATATATATATATAATTTGATTTTTCAGGTATTTTTTGTATCTTTTTCGAATACATATTTTTAAAATTAACCCTACTATACGCTTAGTATTAATATATTAATACCTATATCAATAAAAATTAATTAATATATATACATGTCGTTATATTAATGCATATATATATATATATACACGTCTACACCAATTAATTAATCAATTAATTTCATATGTCTACATTAATCAATTCAAAATAATATGTCAAATATATATATATGTGTGTGTGTGTTTGTGTGTCTATAACAATTTATCAATTAAATGGTATATGCATATATATACAAAATAATCGGGGTATTACATGGATGAACCTTCTATAGTACCCAACCAGGCCTTAGAAGGTCCTAATCTCTGTAACTATCTTAGGTTGCTTCCAATCCATAACAGCTTCCACCTTCTCCAAGTTTACAGAGATGCCTCTCGCTGATACTACGTGACCAAAAAACCTGACCGTCTTCATCCAGAACTCACACTTGCTGAACTTGGCATATAATTGATGCCTTCTAAGGTTCTCCAACACTATCTACAAATGTTCTAAGTGTTCAGCCTCTGATTTGGACTAGATTAGCATGTTATCTATGAATATCACCACAAACTGGCCAAGATACTGTCTAAACACTCAGTTCATCAAGTCCATGAAAGTTTCTAGGGCATTGTTCAAACCAAAAGGCATCACGATAAATTCGAAGTGTCCATATCTTGCTTTGAAGTAGTCTTGCGTATATTAGACTCCTTAATTCTCAATTGATGATAGCCCGACCGAAGATCAATTTTTGAGAAATGAGTGGCTCCTCTCAATTGATTAAATAGGTCATCAATCCTTGGCAAAGGATACTTATTCTTCACTGTAGCTTGGTTCAACTTCTAGTAGTCGACACAAAGTCTCATGGAACCCTCTTTCATCTTCATGAATAGTACAGGAGCTCCCCAAGGTGATTTACTAGGCCTGATAAAGCCTTTCTCCTTGAGCTCATCTAGTTAAAACTTCAACGCAATCAATTCTATTGAAGCCATTCGGTAAGGAGGTATGACTGTAGGGTTGGTTCTAGGGTGGAGTTCAATCTTGAACTTTAATTCTCTAGTAGGTGGTAATCTGGGTAAGTCGTCTGGGAACACATCCTCGTACTCACGAACTACTGCTAGGTCTTGTATCCTCTTCAGTTTAACATGTTTTTCTTTAGAGAGTTCCTCGAACTTATTTTCTGCCTTAACCAGTTCAGCATGGCTACGGTTGGACTTCTTGGTAGTCTCTGCATATCTTCGTTGATTCTATAGGTTTTCCTCGATGGTTGGGTTATATAATCTATCTGGGTTTGGTACTAGTCTAACCAATCCATCCCCAAGATTACATCATAGCCATAAAAAGGAAAGGTACACAGATCAAGTGTTAAAAGTTTATCCCTGAACCTTAGGTCACAACTATACATTCGTTTTGAAGTCACAGTGGTCCCTATGGATGTGGACACATTCAAAGTCATGGGTAGTATTTTGTCATAAGTTGTAGCCTATCAGCTAGTTCTTCAGAGATAAAAGACTTAGAGGTACCCGAGTCAAACAATAGTCTCACAGCAACATTAAATAATAATAACGTACCTTCCATTGCACGAACTTGGTCTTCCTGAGTCTCAACAGCAAATATTCTGGCCTATTTCTGACCACCCCCTGGTTTTGCCTGATTGGTGTTTTGTTGTCGTTGCCTAGCTTGAAGGCAACTGTTTTGACCTCCCCCTTGAGTGTTTCGCTATTGCTGCTGCTGAGGTGCCTGAGCTGTTGCACTTGGGCAATTTCTTGCAATATGACCCCTTTGCCTGCACAGATAACACAGTCCCAACCTCTTCGCTTGTTCTCTAGACTCTTATTTGTTCTGCCCCTATCTATGTGGTGCCTTCCCACCACTCTTTTTCTTTTTCTAGCCTCCCTGATGATCCTTCTCATCCTCAGCCCATTTGTTCTTTCCTTTCACCTGTTGCTCCAAATTGATCTCTTGTTCTAGAGTTGGGGCTTTTTCCACATCTTTATAAATCTTTAGGTTCAGTGTTTTCACTATCTTTTGAATCCCCATGTTGAGACCTTGTGCAAATGACTAGCCTCGATTCTTTCTTCCCTAATCAGGTTTGGTGAAAATTTGGTGAGCTCTGTGAACTTCCTTTTATACTCAGCTACAGTCATGTCCCTTTGATTCAATCAGACAAAGTCCTCCTCTAGCTTGCTCAAGGTCGCTTCCAAAAAGAACTTTTCATAGAAGATTTCTGTGAATTTCTCCCAGTTCATAACATCAACATTTGTATTAGGGTCCGTCCTCATCATACGCCACCAACTTCTTGCTAGTCCTTTGAAGTGGTGCATGGCTAGTGCCACCCGTCTTGATCCAATTACCTTCAATACATTGAGAATTCCGTCCATCTCTTGGTACCAATGGTTTGCCAAGATGCAATTTGTAGTACCATCAAATGAAGGAGGGTGGAGTTTCTACAACTCTATTAGCATCTTTCCTTGTTTCTCATCCTCTGGATCCTCTTGAGCCCTCTGACATTCAAGAATTGCTGCCACAGGTGCTGGTTTCTGAACCTGGATGGGTTTAGGTACTTGAGGTTGTGATACTGCCTAAGGGAATATTTGGGGTAGAGCCCTCATTAGTTGATCCATAACCCTCTGAGCAACTTCATTCATCATATTCTCCATTCGGGTATCCATGCTAGCAAGTATTTCCTATTCCCTCTACTCTATCTCATTAGAAGTGGTCGATCGAGTAACATATCTTCTTGTTTTAGCCATTAACGAGTAGATTGTCAATATTTGCCTCGTCAACATTCGTACTATCATTACTCTAGATTTAGGTCTCTAGATTTTCGATTTGTTCAGTAGCCTAATAGTTTATGCTTCTAGGTTCTTTTTGTTTTTGGGTACAAGATTTGGTTTCATATGACATACATATAAACAAATCAAGCATGCTTTTCAAATAATCATACAGTCAAGTAATTTCACCCTAGCATAGCAAAGTTCAGGCTTCAATCTAAGCTTACAAGTTCAAGTGTCTCATACCACTATAGCCCCTCAACTTAGACTTTCACTCATAAAATTGTCAAACCAAAACAATTTTGCAAATTTTTCAATAACTAAGGTTTTTTGTGCTCGCTATACCTAACCATCCCATAACAACCAAACATAGAGAAACAAGTTCTTCCAAAGTCAATGATCATTCACCAAACATGGTCCATCATTTTCCAAGTCTAAGCTTCCTCCATATCTCTGAATTCCTATGCATCCCATACTAAATAGAAACCATAGATATAGAATTTTTTTTATTTCCTATCCTAACCAAACAATGATTTTGTTCTCACACATTTTCAGCTTCTAACCTATGTGCTAAAGTTTTATGTTTTTGATCCACTATTCCACCCATGTTTTCACCTAAGGTCACTTCCCTCGACCTAGGGTTTCAATTTGGTTGACTCACTACCTTTGTCAGTCAAGATACTACTTTTGGCAAATTTTCCTACTTTCAGTTAGTTTCTTGCCCTAATTTTTCACCTTAAAAATTTTTTTTTATAGAAAGTAAGGATGTTTTTCAACTTAGATCACTCGTACAAGCTGGGGGAAAACCTTCGGATCGGGCGACAAGACTGAGGTCTGCTTAGCAATCGCATTTTCTAGGGCAAGATAACCCACCTCTTTTTTAATGTTTAACTTTACTCGAGATAAGGCTTACCCGCTATCAACTCAACTTGCAGTCTTTGTATCCAAACAAAACATTTCAAAACATATATTTTCTTTTTAAAAACAATTTCTAAAATGTTTTTTCATAAAAATGGAAGGAAGCGCACACAAATTTCCTAAGTCTGATACTACCGTAGGTATTAAACTAAGTTTCTAATTCTAATCCAACAACACATGTTTAAGCTTGACTTTCTATTTTTTATCCTAGTGTTTCTAATAAATGATCTCTAATACAACCTTTGATATCAGAGGAAACTTTCCAATTTTTGTCAAGTTATTAATGCCTAGGCTTTGATACCACACTTTTGGTATTAGAGTAACCATTCTCGCCCAATTCATCTACTAACTGAGCTTTGATACCACCTTTGTAACATCCCAACTTCCGTATCCTTTCCTTATTTTGGACATAACCACTGTTTTGATAGTAACTCACACTTGACATTCAAAAATCACTGTTTTGATAGTGGACTTAACAATCTAAAAATCAAAGCATGAATCATCTAAAAACATGCATCATACATTGAAATAAAACTAAACATGGTACTATACATGGCATAGATTAATGAATGCTTAAACCATGCTCATTTATTAAACTAAAATTGAAATTATGATTAAATTTCTAAAATT
Organism: Tinospora cordifolia; assembly: GCA_030144865.1. Taxonomy (NCBI): domain Eukaryota; kingdom Viridiplantae; phylum Streptophyta; class Magnoliopsida; order Ranunculales; family Menispermaceae; genus Tinospora; species Tinospora cordifolia. The sequence continues at coordinate 4,872 of JAJIYU010008306.1, read as the reverse complement.
GAAATATGAATGATTTCTGAAAATTAAACATGCAATGAACATGGTATTAATCTAAAGAAGAAAAGAAGAGGTTTTAGAAATCAGTTCCACCTTATGAAGCTTTTTCTCAAAATCTCAACAGAGGTTCCTTTCTTCAACATGTCTGGCACTTCAAAACCACTCAAGAACACTCAATCAAACACTCAAACACTCAAGAATACCTTAAGATCACTCAAGCACATAAGGTTGCCAAGAAGAAGGCTAGAACAAGCTAAGAGAGAAGTGTCACTCTTTGTTTTGGTATAAAGAATAAGTATGCACAAGGAAGGAGTTTATATAAATTTTCAAGAGCACCTAGGGGACCATGGTTTTGGCAACTTTGATTAGGGTTTCGTCATATGTTATGGCTAGGTTTTTGGACATAACACACATAAAGGATGCCTACAATTTTTGCATAGATGTTATGATGGCCTTTTCTTCACATGGCACCAAGATTTGAGCATTTTGGGTTTATAAAACTTTCTTGTTTGTGATTTTTAGTTTTCCCTTTGTGTGTGACGGCTAGGGTTTGGTGTATGAGGATGGTTCTTCATTTAGATACTTCTGATTAGGGTTGCTCACATGTGTGCACATACACACACACATGGACCGATTTTTGCATAATAAGGCATGGTGTACATGATCAAAGTGTGATGGACATGACATCATTCTTATGGTTTCTCATAGGTGTGGTGTACTTGATCATTTTCATGGAACATGAGATCATTCTACATGCTTTTAAATAAGGGAAACGTCCCATTGAGGTTGGGTAGGGTGAGGGTGTACATGATTATTGTGTTACACCCATGTGGTTTGCACATGTTTAGCGGTGGCCATGCATTTATGGGTCCACATAAATTTAATAAAAATTCAAATCTCATTATTTAATAAGAATTAAGGACTTTAATATATATTTCTGTGTTCATAATAAACCAATGCACATTTCCAAATCATCATTTGATTGGGGTGATCTTCATTTCATTTACTTTCCTAATTTAGACTCCACTGAAGGGTATTAGGCAAATGAAACCCTAACTTTTGGCCAATTGAGCTGGTTTTTGGATATGTTGTCTAGTTAATCAGTTCATGTCATCTCATGTCATTTTGGGTCATTTTGGGTTCCTAAAGGTCACTAAATGATGATTTTGGACCTGCTAAATTTGTCCTTAAAATGGACCCAATTTTATTTCTCACCCAAATTTCATCCCATTAATATTGAAATTCTCATTTCATTAAATACAAGATTTTTAGGGTATTGCACCATGCCTTCGAGTTCGAATGTGCCATACAATCCTTGCTCGATGACATAGACTTTCACCCAAAAATCTTACTACACCCTTACAATTTCGTAAATGTCTCGATGTCTAAGGCTTCCCAAGCTCCACTATACTTGACTATCCCATACCACCCAAGTAAAGGAAAATGTGTTTTTATAAACCACTAATCATTTACCAAACATTGGCCGTCATTCTTCAAGTCTAGGATTCCTCCATATCTCCAGATTCTTACGCGTCCTATACCACATAGAAATCAAAGATACATGATACTCTCAATCTCATGTCCTGACCAAACAAGTGTTTTGTTTCGCACATTATCAGACTCTGACTTATGCCCTAAAAGTTTTTATTTATGATCCACTGTGCTGCCTTTTCAACACCTGGGTCTACATCTAAGTCTCTTCCTAGACATAAGTGTCCAACATCTTCATTAGTCGAAATGGGAGTCCATAGTCTATACCCTAGACTCTAACCTTGTATTCCATAGTACTGGCTTGACATTCATATAGTATGTTTATTAATTGAGCTCTGACACTACCTTTGGTGTCAAACCCAACATTCTTTACTCTTGGCTACCATCTAAGCCTTAGATTCCTAATTTGAGTCAATTTTGTCTAAGCCTAGACATTCTGCCTAGTAATTCTACTAATTGGACTCCGATGCCACCCTTGGGTGTTAGGCTAATATTCTTTCCCAATGAGCTATTGACTAAGCCCTCGACTCTTTACATGAATCTTCTCTTGTCTAACTCTAGACACTCAACCTAGTAATGTTACTAACTAAGCTCTGACACCACCCTTGGGTGTCAGTCTAACATTCTTTCTTAGAAAATTATTGATTGAGCTCTTCCCAACGAGCTATTGACTGGGTTCTAATACCAACTTGGAATTAAAGTAATATCTAGCTTAGCACTGTACAACCCAAATTCTCCTATCGCTCGGTAACCTATTGACTGAGCTCTAATACCAACTTTTGGTATCAGAGTAACCATGTTGTTCTAGCCCAACAACTACTGCCCAGGCTCTGATACCAACTTTGTAACACCCTAGTTCTCGGTCATTCGTTCCTATCACATCTGTTATGCATGGAGAGATGTGCCATTAAATGTCGGTACACATTTTACCTACTGAAAACTGGGACGTTACTTTTCTCATATTCAATTGCTCATTTATACCTTTTGGATGTACCCTATCTCATGTATAAATCATCAAACTCTTGGATTCACTAAGATTTATCTCAACTGGAAACAATTCAAGAGATAATAAGAATAATAATTTGACAATTAAGCCAAATAAAACTTAAAATAAGGTTCTCAAATAAGATCCAAAAATCTAGCCTATGTAGCCCAAACCATATCCTAACCAACATTAACATAAAGGCTAATAAAAGGGGCATTTGCCCAGTCTAAACCAAGTGCACTCAACAACAGAAGAAAAAAAATCAAATAACAACATCAACAGTGACGTTTGTAGCTACTATAGTATTCCATAGCACTGTCAACACCAACTGCCTCAAAGATCACCTGAAATGGAAGGGTGGGGTGAACTCAAGAGCTTAGTGGATTATACACAGTACATCAATAATATTATTCAAGTCAAAATACCAAATATGCAAACACTTGATATACATTAGGCATTTCAAACATTTAGTTGTTTATTAGTTGTTAAATTGGACCGAAAGGCCTAACCCTAATATTCTCTTATCATTATCGTATCAAAGGAGACAAGAAAAATGCATTATATGCCAGATTTCAATGGGACAAGGGGTACACCCATTACCCAATCTAGGAACTAGGGTCATAACCATCGTTCCATCACTAGAGAACAAGGAGCACACCCATCGTTCTATCATCAGAAATTAGGGGCTAACCCATCATTCCATCTATGACAACACCCATGGTGATCCCCCTTGAACTATTGCATCGATATGTGGTTCAAGTTTTTATTTAACTTTAATTAAGATTACATAGTCATTCATCTCATCATGTTAAGCATGGAAAGTATAAAACAATTGATATCATTAGAGTAAATCAGACATGATAATCATTTCATGACTATAACATATATAATTATTCATTTTGCATATTATGAAAGCAAGTAAACAATGAACATAGATACACGAATCATATTATACATCACTATATTAATAGAAGGCATCGCAATATTAAATCAATGTCTAAATGCACCCTAGCATGCTCCTAAGCATTCATAATTAAGTAAACAATCATCATGTTTAACATTTAAAACTCAAATAAAACTAGGAGGCAAGGTAATCATCTCCACCTATCTAATAAGTTTCTTGGGTCCTTGCTTGTAGTTGTATTAGCCTTGGATCTTCAACCTTACTGTTAGTGTGTAACACCCCAACCTCTGAGATTTTCATTTGGACTTAACCACAAGGAAAGCCAGGCCGGTATAATTTTACAAGTAAACAACTTGACTTCTTATTCCTTTTAATACCACGCCTCATTGAGATTCAAGAGTATTTAATCCAAAATTTATACACAAAGTTCAATAAGGCAATTATACAAGAGATAAAAGAAAACTTTCAAGTCTTTTATTGATTTAATAAAAGAGAATACATAACTCAAAATTGATGAAAACAATTAAATTCAGTAGAAACCATACATTATAGATATTCAAGATTTGGGTTACATGCCCTTACATTCAAATATAGAAACTTTCTAAAATTAGAACCTATCTAATATCAAAGTCTTCATGTGATTTAAATCCCTAAAAAATAAAAGAAGAAGGGTAACCCCATAGCCTAGTTGATTTTTTTTGTACAACAAAATTACTAATTTAGGTAACAACACATTCAAATTCAAGCACTTGAAAAACATTAGGCATTTCAAACATTATTATGTTATAGATTGAATGATGTTCTTATCAAAACACCTCCGTTTGAGCGAAAAGACATTTCTTTTGCCATATTCATTGGACTTAGGATCTCACCCATATTTCAAGTATTTTTGTAACAACCTAGGCCTACTACGTATCGATATTGCACTTTTGAGAGACTCGAACCTGAGTCTCTCAAACGTGTTCGATACTAGTAAGGCTTGCAATTGTTCATTTAGCCCAGACATCGCTCTAGTGTCGAACCGATGTGGAATATTACAACCCACCCCTTGGAGCAGTCCTATCCTCAAGATTCACACCTTTGTCACACACAAAGTGGCTCTGATACCATTTGTAACAGCTTAGGCCCACTAGGTATTGATATTGTCCCCACCTTAGCTACCACTGACTGGGTGTAGCGTTTTGTTCTTAGCAAGACTAGAACCTGAGTTTTCCAAAAATATTCGACCCTAGTAAGGCTTGCAATTGCTCATTTAACCCAGACATCACTTTAGTGTCAAACTGATGTGGGATATTACAATTTTGGACTTGACCCATGCGAAATAATCACAAGCAAAGATGTAACACCCCAACCCCCGTATCATTAAGCATTGGACCATCCACCATTTTTCTTGACAGTGGACTAAACCAAACGGCGGGTCGGGCCGGTGCTACTTTACAAGTGACACACACTTGACATTCCATTTTTCAATATCTCATGTCTATGAGTGATTTAA
>JAJIYU010008305.1:0-18121 GCA_030144865.1 Tinospora cordifolia | reverse complement strand
CAGTTATTTCCTTAATTATTGCCTTATTAAATTCTTGAATTTAAGTTATGCACAGTTAAAATTGAGGCATGAAATAATTGAAATAGAAAGTCGAGTGTGTGTCGCTCGTAATGTAACACCGGCCCGACCTGTCGTCCGGTCCACCTAAAAGAAAATGGCGGACCTGTCCGATGCTCAAAGGACACGGGGGTTGGGGTGTTACATACATAGATGATGATGCATGATATATGATGATATGATATATGTTATAACATGCCTATGATATTTATTGTGCTCACATGTTTAGTTCTTGTTTATACCTGACGTGAGTACCTGATTGATTGGTTTAAAGAAAGATTAACAATGAATTGAACCACATATCGGCATAGTATCCCACAAAGGACTATTGGGAGTGTTCTTATGAATGGAATGATGGGGTTGTCTCTAGTTCATTAAAACAGAGTAATGGATGGGACCCTAGTTCTTGAATAACGAGTGAGATCCTATATCCATTGGAAGTTGGCATAAAGTTAACCCTATCGGTCTTAAAATTAACTTTAAACAAGTAATTGCTTGAACCACCAAATCTATGAAAGTGTTTGACTTTTATATTTTATTTTATCAAAATAATATCTTAAATATTTGAAGTGATCCATTGGACTCTTTAGCTCACTCATTTTATTACATTTCAAACTGAAAACTGAGGCTACGTAGACTATGTTGTTTTCAAACTTTTCTCTATTCTTTAAGTTATGCATGCTAGCCTTAGTTTCTTTCCTTTGTTAAAGTTTTTTTTTTCTTTTGTTTAAATAAATGTAATAAACTTGAAAGTTTTGTACCTCTTGATTTATTTATCAAGATAAATGATAGTGATTTATTTGCACATGTGATTTTATAAAATCTCTATGAGTTAAATACTCATGTAGTCTCAAGGATTTGGGAAACAGAAAATGATAAAAATGATGTGACAAGCCCACCTCTCGTGTGGCCCAAGGAAAAGAAATATCTAGCATACATGCAAGCAACATTAACTTACTGAATCATTGGCAATTAGTTCAGATGTGATTTTGGGCTACAAGGAGAAAGCTGAGTGTTACAATTTTTTGTGTTCTCTACATTTTTTATCAAATAAACTATTAGAAATAACTTGTCATGGTATGGCGTGGTGGTAGAAAGGACGAACCATGGTCAAGGAAATCAAGGGTCCAACTCTCCCTTGAAGATTTTTTAAACTCCTGAAGTGGGGTAGGCCCATCTAATGTCTTGAATCTTTCTAAGTCCTAGCCTTGTGGACGGGTGTATAAGTTCAATCATAAAAGAAGGATACAACAGTCTCGAAAAGAAAAAACAAAGAAAAAAGAAAAGTAGAGCGATGTTAGTTCTATGGTTTAAAAAAAAGTAAATGATAAACAATAAATGAAAGTTACTACATAAATCAAATGTGCTCCTTTTTTGAGCAAATGTAACTACATAAATCTAACCCAACAAGAATTTGACGACCCATATATTTTTATAACAAAATTAATGGGTTCGATACATATATTCTCATGTATTTTTCTAAAATTTTTAATGAAAATACATAAATTTTCTCAAATTTTCTCCAATTTTTAATCATTTAATTGAAGAAAATTAGAATAATTGAGAAATATAATTTTTTGGAAGAAAATACATAAATTATAAAGAAAATATAATTTTTGGAGAAAACATGATTTTTCAAAGTGATTGTGAAATTTTGGGGGTAATTATTGGATTTTTGGGAGAAAAATGTCAATTTTTTGGGTAGAATATTCAATTTTTGAAAAATAAAATGTATAAATGATGAAAATAGAGGAATAGTAAAGATTTTGATGAAAATTGTTGAATATCTAAGTGAGTGAATTAAATAATAATAATAATAATAATAATAATAATAATAATGTTGATGATGATGATGAAAACATAAAATCATTAAAATATATGTATATGTATATGAAAAAAAAAAAGAAAAAAGGAATGGAAATGTCCCAAAAAAAAATTTGTTCGAGCCGCACAGGCCGTGAGGTGTGATTCGATCCAGCAGCGACCTGCGCCAAGCGCCTGGGCGCGCAATCCTCGAATTGGACCGGGTACGTGGGCAAGCCCACGCGCCCAACCCCCTTTCTTCTTCAATTTTTGCTGCACTTTCTAGCCATTTTTCAACAAGAAACCGACAAAATTCATGGTTTTGAGCTATAGTTTTGGCCATCTAATCAGCCTCGTGAGTAGGTTAATGGGTAAGGACAACAAGACACCTTACATGGCAACTCATGAGCCACATGGATGGCCACGTGGCACTCCTTTTTGTCATGCAAGAATGCCTCAAACATGCAATAAAACCTATCTTTTAGTAGAATTTTTAATTGAATGAGTTTCCTCCAACAGCTTGCATCTCCTTCATCTTGAATCCATTTTCCCTTATATTATACTCTTTTGAAAGTTCCTACTTCCCTCTACAACACTATTCAAACCCTTCCTCAAATTGCAAGGCCATAAGAAAGGAAAATAACTACGAAGCTAGGGTACTCAACATAGTTCAGAGTTGAAAACTGTAGAAACTATGTTGGTCCAATCTTTAAGGGGTTGGTCCCTAACCCATCCAAAGTCCATTTTTAAGGTAAGACCACTCATATTGTTCCTTGTTATGAGTACTTCAATCTCCAATTGATAGGAAACAAAAACTAAGGTCTTAAACATGTTTTACAATGTGGTAAAGTTGTCTGGTTATTAACTGTTACAACAGTTCTAGTAGAAAATAGTTCCTAGAAGGATCTTTGAGGCAACATTTGAAGTAGCTAGAGACATCCATTTGAGTCGAGACTTGGAATGTTTTAAACCTTACATTTGAGGCTATAAGGAGGTATAAACCCCAAACCTTAAGCCTCTGTACTCATAGTTTTATATGCATGAAAAGATGCCTACTTACATGTAGAAATTCGATACTTACAAACTCTTTTAGAATTGCAGATATGTGCTAAGTGTTATAGGGTGTATTTGAGAGTAATCGTTGCTATGTTTGCTTACTGTTTGGGGATGGGACATGAAATGTTAATGTTCTGAGATCTAAGCCTTGCAAAACATGTAAGAGAGGGCCTCGGACAAATGGGGTAATAGGGATAATTAGGCACCTAAACATTATTGGAAAACTTGAATATTGAAAAATTTGTTACGTAATAGAGAATCTAAGAAACCAATTGATTGACCAAAATGGGTATTTTGAGCTGAAATTTGGTGGAATGGTTACAAGATATGTCAAAAACTTGTTTACCAAATCTCATCCCAATCTGAGTTGGATTAGATTGTCAACTGATGCACAAAGTGACTGCCTATCACATAAGAAATGAGAATTTATAGTCCTTGTTGTTACAATTAAAAACCATACCAAATGATGTCTAAAATTCAAAATCTAAAATTTTATGAATTTTTAGGAGGCGTAGATGAAATTTGAGAAGTTTACGTAAATCTGACACACAAGTTGATTGCAGAAAATTGACAAATTTGTTGCGCAGAGACAACAAAAAGCTTGAATTTGGCGAAGTGTTAGAATTTGAGGATTTTGGCCTAAATGGCTCAATTTTAACCTAATTAGCCTAATTTTGACTTAAGTTGGCCCAATTTGACCCAAATTGACCAAGGTGACCGAAATTGATTAGGTTGACCAATTTTGACCAAATTTGACCAGTTGATCAGGCTTGACCGATTGACCGAATTGAATTTGGGTCGATCGAGACCAATTAGGAATAGTGGAACAAAGGATTAAGCCACATTCTAAAGAAAATTGAAATTGAGTTTAAACAATGCAAATTCGAGTGTTCATTGAGAAACTAGGCCCAGTGTCAACGGGACATGGTGCGCAGTACCCGAGGTGAGTAGTTTGACTCAGGTGTTTACCGTAACTTGTATTCCTTGCATAAAATATATGTGAAATGATATGGTTTAAATGGTTTCATGTAAATTAGATAAATCGAATTGGATTTGAAATATGTAGATGTACACGAGTAATGAGACCATAGACTCGAGGATCGAGTGCGGGGTCAGGGTACACAATGTGATTGAGATTAGACTCGAGGTCTAAGCGAGAGGTTAGTGCATATGATCAATGCGCCTAGCTTTCGACCCGCTTGAGTGACGATAGTCAAAGACCCAACGCGGGGTTAGGGTATTCGAAGAATACGCCTAGCATACGACCTGCTTGAATGGCCAGTATGCCAGACTTACGACCCCCTCGAACGATGACCATAGGGTTGGGTTTGTTGACTTGAGACCCTGGCCTAGATACATTTGTTAACTAGTATGTATTTGAAATGTTCTTGTATAACTCTTGCATAATTTATAATTGTTTTTATGTTGTGTCATGCATTCAAGCATTATATCATTTTACTGTTCATGCATATATACATTATTTTGGAATGTTAGTTTTAAGTAACTTGTTGGTCTTACTACTCATTAAGCTACATTGACTTTAGGCTCACTACTCTACTAACATTTCAGGTTCTTCGGTGGCTGACAGAGGGAAAGGCGTAGTGATTGCCTAGTCCCCTGATGACTTCCTTTTCCTTTTCTGGTCTTTTGTTGAGGTTGGTCATTTTTGTGTATGTATATATGGTCTACTATGTATTCTTGAACAAGACAATATGCAATACAATGATCACTCTTCTTAATGTTTGCTTACTTTCGCACTTGAATCTTTAAATTATTTTGATATCACTCATTGAAATTGGAGAGGCTTAACAATGGTTGGGTGAACTTGATATGGTGAGTGAGTTCGTTGGGGTACTATGCCAGTCGGGCCCCCCTTCAGCCTAGGGAAAAGGTCTTGACAAAGAAGATGATAATTTGGTTTCTTTGAAGTCACAAACACCCTCGTAGATTAAATTCAAAGTTAATCCATTAAAGCACATGAGCCGAAGTTGCCAAGCATTGTACCAGTGAACCAATGGAAAAAGAGGCCAAAAATTATGTGAAAAATCTTCTAGTCATATATGTTGTAATGCCCTCCATTGTTTGTAAGTAGTTCTAAAAGTTCTTGCACATTAAAATCAAACTGTGAATTCTTTTAGACCATCTAATCAATAGCCATAGTTTTAACAAAAAAGACATTCATTTTACCATGTTGACTACTTTTTTATTAGGTTAGTTCATACCAGGCTTCATTAAAAAAGATTATTTGGGGTTTTAGGGCTCTAAAATGAGGTTTTATTCTGCAAAAGAGGTGGAGCCACTTCCTTACTTAGCTACAAAGTCTTCTCTATACCTCTTGTTCTCTCTTCTTTCTCTATGCTCTTTGTCTTGGAAACTTACGTGATTAACAACTCCTTGATTAAATTCGTTGAGATAGCAGGGAATACAAAAGAAGCTATTAATCAAGTCAAATTGAAGGATATAACTAAAATTAAATGCAGCTAAAAATTTGATTTTCATCTAAAGTTTCTACTAGGTAACTAAATTTTTGAAGAAAACTTAATGGATAAAGATGGATAAATCATAAACAAATAGAACAACATTGTCACAACCCATTCCTAGGCCCACAGGTGCAGAGACCTATGGGCTTAGGAGTGCTTTGTGACAATAAAAAGGCGTTTTTTTATTATCACAACCCTCATGGCTCAATGGTAGTGAAATTTGCAAAATCTACATACTTATCCCCAGGTTGTAGGTTCGAATCTTCGCAGGGATGAAAAAAAACCCCAAGGGAGGGGACAGTACCTTGTGAGTCACCACAAATACAGAAGGCCCTATGGGCTCGAGAGTGGGTTATGACAATAAAAAGGCGAATTATGGGCCCACACGACCTCTGCACCTGTGGTGACTCATAAGGTACTGTCCCCTTCCCTTGGGGTTTTTCTTTTACCTCTACGGAGATTCAAACCTACAACCTAGGGATAAGTATTTAGATTTCGCGAATTCCACTACAACAATGGGCTGAACCAAAGAAATAAAAAAAACAACATCTAAAGATTTTCAACTCAAAATTGTTGAAAACAAGTTGTACCAACTAAATGATGTTGAATTATTTCTTCCTCTATACTATGCTATATCAAATGAATTATTGAAAACTCTAGAAAAAAATATATAGTTACTACTTTCTTAATTTATAGAGAGATGGAATAGTATTGGAAAGAAAAGCCAAGATATCAATTTTTAGAATAAGTTGAAGAAGAAATAACTGAAGAAAAAAAAAGAGGATTTTGTCAATCCCTACCTTAAATTGGTTCGACCATTCCAAATGTTTCTTGCTCAATTAAAAACTCCTTTGACAATGACAACAACAAACTATCAATGCCAACAACGATCCCTCCATAATCTTACCATCTTTTACCCATTTTAACTCAAAAATCAAATATATAAATAATAATATTTTTTAAAATAATTGCATATCTTCTATGTATGTATAATATAAAGCTAGTACACAACAAAGACTTATATAATATATAGATCATTATTTATGAAAATATGATATTTTTTATATCAAGTTTTTATTAGTTATAAACTTTTTTTTTCTGTAAAGTATTTTCATAATATTTACCTTTTTGTACAGAAATATAATTTTCCCTATTAACAAAGAAAGGTTAAAACGATTAGCCATAAATTGGCTTCACCATGAAAAGTATTTAAATATTTGCATTATACATAGTATATCTATAACGATCCTCGAATTTGAACAATGTTTGAATTAAAAATAATTTGAAAATAATAAAAAATATTTTAAATGGAGTATTGATGAATTTTAAAGAATTTATTTACTTTAGAAAAATATGAAAAGAGAGAAAAAAAAGCCATTTGCGACTACCATGGTAATGATCTATACTACCATGATAGTCAGCAGTCAAAGTGCCTTAATGCGTAAATTGGAGAATTACTCGAAAGGGGGTGTTTGCTTAAGCACCAAGCTGCCCATGTAGGTGCTGGTAGCATTGGAAGTAGTTAAAGGACCACTTGCCATGGTGAAGGCCAAGTGGCATAGCCCATAAAATCCATTTGAGCCACTCATCTTAGCTCCATCTTCATCTTCCTCTCCAGGTCACACTAGTAGACCACCATTGTTGCTGCAGGTTTCTTCTTTAACCTTTATATTCAATCTCTCGTATCACTCTCAATTCTCAACCACATCAAGCAAATTTGGCCTTATTGAGAAGAGGAGAACAAGAAAACTAACATTTAAGAGATCAAAAACTAAGGAGAAAGTTTGAGGATCAAAAAACCCAACTCACCAAAGATGGTTGGGAAGGTATAAATCCTTACTTATGCATCTGTAATGGTTTTCATTGTATTTTAGATGGAATTGGTGTTGTTCATAGCAATATTTTGGGTGATTTATCTTATAGTTGTTGTTTTTATACTTCAAAGAAGTCATTGAAGGCTTAAAACCATACCTACAACCGATTTAGGAAACTAGAACTCATAAGGAAACCCATGGTGTTACATATAGTTCAACACTTGGCCAAATTTCTAGGCATAGAACCATGAGTAATGACCTTACTTTGTAGTTTTGCAACAATTGATTGAAAACCTCATGGTGTACAAGGCTTTGATACTTTGAAACTAGGATATTTAGTGAGTAAATGGAGCCAAAAATGGGTATATTAGTGCTGATTAAGTCATTTAAATTATAGGTTGAAGATGACTAGTTGAACTGTTAATCATGGATGAGCAATTGAACATGTTCAAGTAAGATATAAACCTAAGCTTGAAACAGAGTATGGAATGTTTTGAACTTTTTGTGCTATTGGTACAATTTTAGTGTAAATGCAGTAGTGGATTGCTTGGAATCAATTCATGAAATTCCTATATTATATAACGATTATGAAACCTATGTTATAGCCTAAATTCATAAATATAAAAACTCATGTTAGAATTATCATTTGGGGCTGAAATTTGATGGTAGAAACCTCAAATGCCCAAAAATTTAATGTCCAAAAATTAGATCAAAATGAGTGTGGAAGAATAAGAAATCAAATGGGTGAATAAACCCTAGTTCTAGACTCTGTTATCTACATTTAGTGCAAGGTTCAGACTCAGAACACTTACCAAATGATGTTCGATAATCCTAAAATAAAAATTTAGAAATTGTTCAAAGGTCCAGTGTTGATTTGTAATATTTGACAAAATTCTAATATGTGCATTTGTTTCAATAAAAATGTAAAGGACATGACTTAGGTTGTATGTCTATTTTGCAATTGACTAAAGGACTAAAGAGAAACCTAGATCAGGGGTTTAGGACACTTGAAAAAATTAAGAAAAATCTCAACGATACTAGATTATTTGATGAAACTTTCTACCAAATTTGGGAATAATTGGATGTAAGATGAAGTCTCGATAAATGTTTAAAGTTGAACCATTATAAATAAACCAAGTGTACATAACACCCATATTCTAATCCAAGTGTGTATTTGTGTCACATTGAATTAAACAGACTCAAAATTGTGCCTATAGACCATTTACGATGCATAAAACATAATTTGACCCATAACGACCTATTGACTAAAGAGTTGATTTGTAACACCCTGGCTCCCGGTCCTCTCTCTGTGACAAGTCGCCAGGGTCACGCAGGGAGGCGACACCCCCAGTCGACGGGAGAGTCAGACTCGGGTCATTCACAGAGAGCCGGAGGCCACTTAATTTTGTCTCTTTCTATCTATCTCATGCTTCAAAGCCTTTCCTTCAAATAAGTTATGAAATCAATTTCAAATAAAGAATGGTCGTCAAAATGCCATTTTTCTACTTTTTTTTTGTCAATAAAATGAGATTCATCAAGAAAATGTATGCAACAGTTCTAATTACTTAAAAAATCAAAATGAAAATATATTTAACAAAGCAAAACATTTTGTGGCAGAATAGAAATTTCAGAATCATTTTTAAAACATACTATAAAGACATAAACATGGCCCAACTGGCCTAAGTGCCAATTCAAATCATTTATAACAAAATTATAAAACATCAAACAAAAAATTGTAACAACCTCCCACTGAGGTCTTAACCAAAATGACGGTCTCGCATGGCTAGTCTACTCCTACGGTGTCAATGATCACCTATAAAGAAACAACGGGGTGAGCTCGAGAGTCCAGTGGATCATCCCTACACATCACTAGCATTATACAAATCAGAATACTCAACATGCAAATACTTTCATTACATTAGGGCATTTCAAACAATTTATTGGTCAATCTGTCGAGTTTCAAAGACCGAAAGAGCTCTGCTCTCAATGTCCCCATTTAGTTCAAGAGTAAATCCAAGGGATATGCCCGAGGGCAGTTACCTTTCAGGACCACGATCTAAGGAGATAGGTCCTAAGTGACTCACAGTCTGACAGATCAATCAGCTATCACAACCAGCTTGGGTGGGACCCTCACGATGATGCTATGCAGCCTATCATTACCCCAGTACATGGAGTTATTAAATCTTAATTTAATCTTCTCTAGTTTCACATTTCATTCTAATTCATAGCAATTCAATATACATAATGATTCAAAGTAAATCATAGAGATACAACCATTTTTCATGAAAAACAATTCCTCAACTCATAATCCATATATATTATCAAAGCGAATAAGCAAACATCATGGTTTCTCAACAATCCATTCCAATCAAGATCAATCAAGTAAGTCCTAGCATGCCTCTAAATACAGATTAAGCTAAATAAGCATCATTTCATGCATTCAGAATCTAAATAATACTAGTGAGCAAAGAAAATCCCGCCCACCTAATATTCAATCCCCTTGAGCTATTGTTCCTATCTATGGTCACCTTAGATCTCCAATCTACACCATTAAACAATTGCAGCTCATGAGTTTGGAGCATTCTTCACTTGTTTAATAATAGTCTAATCGTCTCACGATGTTTGTATCCCACAGTGCACACAAGGCCAGAACGAAAAACGGAGTTGGGAACTCATTCACATTACCACAGTTACTGAAATCGGCGACTGTGTTACCACAGTAACTAGTGCACAGATTGGTTTCTTCCCATTTGTTACCATGGTTAGTTGTTGTGGTAACCAGTGGGGTTTGTGCGTATTCCACATGCGGTACCGCAGTCAGTTACTGCAGTAACTACGAGATTTTTTCCAAAATGCAATTCTTGCATACGCTATCCTATTTGTGGTCCCTTTCTGGTTTTTATATTCAACCACATATAATTATGCTTAGAATACACATCCTACACCCACGGTAAACCTTTAAAACATGAATAGATCAAAGAAATAATGTTATACCTCGCTATTTTCGTTCTCATTTTTATTCACCTTCAACACGAGGCCCCAACCTTCAATCACTTCTGTTTTTCATTCCATACACAACATCCATACTCAAAACACACCAACTAATAGTGATTGAACACTCATTCAAGAGAAGAAACGTGGCTCACCTGGTTTGTCCTCGTGCAAGATGTGAAAATCCTCAATTCTTCCTTGCTTGGTGTAGTGCGTCTTCCCCTTTTGCTTGAGAAACACCTGAGAATGATTTGAGTGAGCTAAAGTTGTTGAAGAACTTAGATGGAAACAAGAGAAATTAAAGTAAACCGATCTCTGAAAGATATCACAAGCTCTGATAGAGAAATTGAGGATTTTAGGGCTTTCTACGCAAGAATTTCCTTATATATAGTCCTGCATTACCACGGTCAGTGACCGCAGTAACTTGTTCGAAACTTTATTTTTTTTTGGATTTTTCTATAATTATCGTGGCAATCACATTTCATTACTACAATAATCACATAAATGTGTCATTTTTGAACATTTTCTTGTGATTTTCGATTTCATAGTATTTTTAATAATTATTGTAAATTTACTTATACATATTTCATGCAATCATAGGTTTAAAATACTATTTCTTATTTATTTATTTACTTATTTGATATTTAAATCATTGTAAAATATGTGGCGATCTTATTTAATTTCAAGATATTACATGATCGAGTTGTTGACTCAAACTTATAATGTGGACTATGCACATGTAATAAGAATATTCAAGGCTTCAAAATTCATGAAATCAAGATAAAAGGATTGGCAAATATTTATGAGTAATTTCTTTAATTTATCGGCTTAAGCATGTGCATTTTATTAACATAGTTGATACATTTGCATTGTTGTCTTCCTTAGCATGTGATGCATGATTTATCAGCTTTTATGTTTAATCCAAATTTTCGAGACATTGTCCAGGTCTATCAATAAGACTTGGTGAACTTAAGTGTTGCTGCGACAACACTATATGTAAGCAATCGCTGCCAATCATAAATCCCTAATTGTGGACCACCTAACTCATGAGAGTTCTGAGGTTGAGCTTATGTGTTTTATCAGTGTGTGATCATGATCATCTTGCAGTTGCATTGACATCGATTATGAATCATCATATGAATCCTCATGTTTTCATAATATTCACAGTAAATGATAAGTTAGGTTTATTACTTACTAAGCCTCGTAATTGTTTTTTGACTCATCACTCTACTATATTTTTCTAGTCCTTCTAAGTTGGATAGGAGTAAAGGCCGACTCGTTGAATAGGATCTAAGTATGTTTAATTTGAGTTGGGTATTTGTATGGGTCTTTTGATGTATATACCTATGTACTTCTGGACTCTGCTATATAAATTGTAATACCCCAATTAATTTGTATATATGTATACATATACAATTTAATAGACACATGAATATATATTAATTGGTGTCTATTTATGTGACATTTGATTGGTATATATTAATTGATGCATATATATATTATTTTGAAGTGATTAATGTAGACATATGCAATTAAATGAATTATTTATTAGTGTAGAAGTATATATACACATGTATATATGCAGATGTATGTATGAAAAGTATATAATTGGTTAGATGTATTTATGAATTAAAAAAAAAAGAAGAAGAAAGAAAAAAAAAGATATATATTTATATATATATAAAGTTATAAAAAAATTGTAAATGGCGCATGGGCCTTGGGCCCATGCGCCAAATGCATAGCGCTAGGCCGTGCATGTGTAGGCCCATGCGCACAGGCCCATGCAAATGGTCTGCGCCTTATTAAAAAAATTATTACAAAAAACCCAAAAAATAAAAGAAAATACCAAAAATTCTGAAAAAAAAAATACAGAAAAACCCTAAAAATTAAAACCCAAACCCTAGCTTCCCAACTAAGCAAAAATGAAAGTTTTCCTGATTAGGAAGGCGAAAAATAATAGATCTAACTCTCAGAGACTCTATATAAACCCCCCCCCCCCACCCTACCCATTTCATTCTTCATCCCAAAATAATAGTTGAAATTTCTCTTGTTTTCTCTCTCTACCTCCTGCTTGGCACCCTCTTTCTTTTCTTGAGCTATTCTAAATAACCTGCGAAGTAGTAGCAACAAAGTGCTACAAAGATTTTGGAAGCGATCTCGAGGTGAAATTATTTTCCATTCTTTTAATTTATTATTTTGATTTAAATAATGTTTGCTTGTGTTCTTAGTTTAATTTATGTTTTTAAACTATTATATTGCTTATGACTGAGAGAGTATGCTCTGTAGTTGTGTCTTGTACGATCTTCTACATCAAAAATCGATAGTTGTCTTTCCTGTTTGAGAAAGTATGTTCCATAGTTGTGTCTCGTACCATATTTTATATCAGAAATTGAAAATCTTTGTTTCTTTTTATTTATGACGTTATACTGTTGGTATGTTTAAATACTATTGAAATATTTATTTATATTGCTCCTATACACAAAAATAAGATTAAATAAGATTTCAACCACGTACCGAGACTGGGACGGACGTTCTGTGTTTCATGTAGAATTGGACTTTTGAACTGGTTGTCAGGATTGACACCAAAGTGGAATGGGTTTCAGGAATGATCCCACTAGAGAAGGGTTTGAGTTTCAGAATTGATCTCTCTCCTTAGATTTGGAACACAGAGGTTATCCCCATTCGGTCTAAATTACAACGAAAATAATATATTGTTTGAATCGATTAAATCCCTGAAAGTGTTTGATATGCTTGTATTATTTGGTTGGAATAATGAATTAAATAGATGGAATGATTCATTGGGATTTTTTCTCTCACCCCCTCATTTTTCATATTTCAGGAAATTAATTATCAGCCAACGTGGAAGATTATTTATTAGAAATTCTTTTCTTGTTTATTTATTTTATTGTAGTGCACGTGGGCCCGAGCCGAATTATTGTTTTAGTTCTGAATTTATTTCCACTGTAATAGATCATGTACTCTGAATCTTAAAATATATAAATAAAGGGTTTGTTTTATTTATATTGTTATGAATTATTAGAAAGAAAAAAGGATAACGTAGCATGGCCCGCCTCCCAAGCAACCCAAGATTATTGATCAAAGAAAATTATACCGTCAGATGATGGGAACGACGGGGCTCGGGAGGTCAGGGTGTTACATAAATAAACCTTGTGAATGTATATATAACCTTTGCATATACATCCAACTTATGTGTTAAGAGTCTTAGGACTTCTACTGTATGTGACATATGTTTTATATATATTGTGATTACTTTGATGTTTAATGTATTGAGGTTGATGCTTAACAATAGTTAGGTAGGTTGGCCAAGTTGGTTTACACATCAAGCTATTGTGTTGGTTGGCCACAAAGCAGTCTCGACAATATCTATGTATAGACACACATATTTCAAACCTATAACTGAATCATTTAGTCAAGCCATCAAAAATAACTCCAAACGTACCAATAACTTTTGGGATTAGGCTTATTGGCCTTCATAATAATTATGCCCAAATTTTGATTGGACCATTTTTATCAAATGGGGTTGAACCCATAGGCTTTGGGTGAAACTACCACCCTAAGTTTATGATAGTGAAGTTGCAACAATAAAGATGTGGGCAAGATCCACAAAGATTGAGTTAAGTAGACAAGATACAATACCTCTAAAATAGAAGGTCTTGAGTTTGAACCCTAGGTATAGAAGAAAAATCATGTTGACAGAGCTCCTTCATTAATACTGTAATAACTCTCAATTTGAACTTCGGATACGTGTATTTTTGTAATAAATTGTGCCTGATTAATAATTATGTGTATTAGTAATGAAAAGTGGAATCATGGATTATGAGTGAATGCTAAAAAAACAAAACGCAAAAAACACTACTGGCAATGGTGAGTGGAGGATGGAAATTAGAGTGGTTCACTCATGGGCAGCTTGTCCACCAAGGTTTATTAAAGCTGGATACTACAAGAAAATACATTTTTTGTGGCAACTATTAAAATGCCACAAAAGCTTATTTGCTGCCACAAAAAATTTTTTATGGCAGCTTTGTGACAGCTTTGAATGTGCCACAAGAAGAGCTGTCATAAATACTTTTTTGACAAACTATCCTGCCACAAAAGTAATTGTGACAATTTTTGTGACAGCTTTATCCCACCAAAAAAAAAATACATTTGTGACAGCTCTTATACTGTGACAGTTATTTGTGACATGCCAAAGTTGCCACAAAAATATCAAGCCACCATAAAAGAAAAAAAAGTTTGCCCTGTTGTTGGGGGCTAAGCTTTTAACGCCCATCCAACTATTAGAATAAAATGCTTCCAAAATTATGAATAATCCAAAATAGGGTACCATCCTAGAGAATGAAAAAAAATATACAAAAATGTCAAACCAATTCCACTTTACTATTTTTTGTTCAATTGAAAATCAAAGATCTTATTACATTGTATCTGTAAAACATATATCATAAGAACAAGAAGGCAAACAAGATGACCGCATTAATTCTTTCCTCCCTCATGACTTAGTAAGAAGTTTTGAGATCTGCTGGTTGAATCTACTGCAGTAACCAACAATCAAAGCTAAGAATAAAGTATGTTGAGGCAAATAGAATAAAGTAACCAACAATCTACTGCAGTAACCAACAATCTACTGGTTACTATTTGATCTGTGAATTGTTGTTATGTTTGCTGAACTCATTTCTAGAAAATGAGTTCAACAAATAGAAAACGTTACATGAGTTACTGTAGTAACCAGCAGATTGTAACTCATGTATCATTTTTTATTTACAGTAAATTATTCATGAGTTACTAATAGTGCAGTAACCAAACAACCCATTTTCTATAAAACATTGCAATCTGCTGGTTAGTGCAGTAACTGCTGGTTAGTGCTGGTTACTGCACTATAAAACATTACAATCTGCAGATTGTATATTCAAGTTACTGCACTAATAGTGCAGTAACAGAGCCTCTTGAACTCATTTTCTATAAAACATCTAAGTGAAAATAGAATAAACATTACATGAGTTACTGCAGTAACCAAACAACGAAAATCCCCATGTTGGTTACTGTCGCAGATTGTTTTATAGAAAATGAGTTCAAGAGGTTCCTATCTTTTGTCCCCATGTAGCTTATTTGTAATAAATTACTGCAATAACAGAAGGAGTAATTTCGAGTGTAGATTGTTTAACAAAAGTTAGTTAGAGGCACAACGCCACCATAAATAAATTATCAGGGACTTAATATAGACCAAAAGAACTTATGGCTCAATATGAATTTCATATATAAGATTAAAGTATCATTTCTCTGAAAAACATTTTTTATTTTCTAGAAACAATCAAGCTTTTCTTTTTCTCTACTTTGCTACTTTGCATGATACGTATAAATTCCAAATATTGAAAACTCACCAAAGGCTGCATCAACGAACTGTCCATTGATTAGAAGCTAATTGTGATTTACTTGAACTGATGGCGTGATTGGTTCTTCAACAACTGTAGCAATGCCAAACCTATTGATACCTCCTCTGCTCCAAGTGGAATTTTTACCTGAAAAATATATTGATAACTGACATTGCTTAGGACAAATGGATTCATTCAACTTTTCTTTTCTTCTAAAGATACAACTGCTTACATATATAACCATCAAAAGTTTCAATTACCTGTGTGCGTGGAACATAATTCTAAAACATTACTCTGTTCTTCTTATTTCAGTTAACTAACAGCATATGAAGAGTGAGCTAGCTTGGTATAGATAAACATGATTTGAAAATAAAGTACATGTTGTATTTGCAATCACTATAACTTTTTCTTTAAAAGTTCGTATTTAAAGGGAAATAAAAAAGAAGAAAAATGCAAATAAAAAAGGGGGATTGTCCTTTTTTATCTTTTTCAAGTTTCTTGTAATTTAAGCTCTGAAGAAAATTTAAATTTTTTCATGGTACATGTACACCATCTATATGGTGGGAAGCACTACTCACAACATAAAGAACTCCAGAAAAGGAATTTTTACCTGAAAAAACAAACCTATTGATAACATAGACAGAAGTAGCACTTCAACAAGATTGAAAGAATAGAAAACTGTCATTTAACTGCCAATTTGAACTCAATTAAGCATGCATACATGCATAATTAGACCTTAGAAACTAATAATTTCAGGTTAATGTAACAGTGAGAATGGTAAAAAAGGAATTAAGACAAGCATGCATCACAGATTAACGTAGCAATTATAAACAGAACAATAAATCACAAAATTAAAAAAAAAAGTTCATGAACTTTGAAATTACTGTTAACATCAACTTTTATCTGATATATTCAAGCAGAAAAACTCAAAAGTAATATCTGAAAACAAACCTCTAATTAAGATAGCCAACCATTGCAAAATAGAAATATGCATCCATAATAACAACCTGATCAAATCGGAGAAAAATGGAGCAGAGGACGCAACAAGATTGATGATTACTCTTCTATTTCTGTCAACCCCAGGATTAATAAGGAATGCTTCATCTTCTTAACATTGAGAGTCAACAAAAGCAATGTTTTCCCATCTGAAACATAGAAAAGAAGAATTGGGTTTTATTGATCTCTTGTTCTTTCTCACCTGCATAATCAGTGGACTAAACGACTAATTTCAAAAGAAAAAGGAGAAAAAAATTACGTATATTAGGCTATTATTTTTCCATGAACTTTCTGACTCAGCAGAAAAAATGGGATTCTCCCTTAAAATCCCCAAAAGAACCACAAATAAAAAACAAATTTTAAAAGTTTGAAAAGCGAACAGAACTCAATTCATGATCCCTACCACACCTGCAACATTATTTAAAAGAAATTTGTTGGACATTGCATAATCAAAGGTCCAAATCAAGGTGCATTCATTTCCTCATTATAGTTTTTGAGTTATATTTACAAGGAAAATTTTAATTTAAGTGCAATACTATATTAACTACTATAACTGTGTGCTTTTTTCTTGTAAGTACAATATTTTCAATTATCAGATGTATCTTTAGACAACTTACTCCTCATTCATATTGACTCAATCTCATGTTGACTTAACCTTTCGCAAGCTTGCCCTTAGAGCTCTATACTGTGTTTTGGATGAGCATATCATTTTCTATTGAACTTTTATGCTTTGCCTTTCTTTTGGCTCTATCTGTTACTAGTCTGCTTCTTCTGCTCTTGTTAGATATTTTTTTCATAAGGTTGACTTTAAGCACATATTGGTCCCGGGACTTTTTGTTATTACTCTTATTGTCTTGTTTAACTCACAACCTAACAATATGATCTTCAAACTTTATCTTCTTAACATTTGCTCCTAAGATACTTTTTAAAATCTTTCCATGAAGGTGATGAATTCTTAGTAGTTACAATCACTTGAAAAGAATCAATCACATACATTCTCTTTAGATAAATATCATGAAAAATGATTTATAGTTCATAGACTTGATTCAAAGCCCTTTTTGAGGTGGCAAAGGAGAGGCTTAGAATGCAATAGCAGTGAATGAAACGTAGAATGCAGTAGCAGTGAATGAAAAGTTTGACAAAATAGAGGAAAGAGCACTCACTTTGACCATGATTGAGTAGAATGCAGTAGCAGTGAATGAAATGTACTTCAAACCTAAAAAGAGACAAATAAGAGGGGGACTATTTGAAATGCAATTTTTATCAACGTAAATTTCATAAGCAAATTCAATAAGAGATAAGAAGCAACGTAACCTACTCTAATATGGTCACATCCTACTGATAGCAAAAGAAAAAAAAATCATTCAGGAACTAGTAGGGTGACCTACAACCTGCAATTCAATATAGAATTCTATCAAAAAAATTAAAATTTCTATATAAGATCTATTATTTAGACTTTACCTGCTCATTCATAGATGAAAATTGAAAACCAGCTTTTTCCAAAAAGGCCAACATACTATTTATTTGCATCTGCATT